>OZ025189.1:14149429-14354429 GCA_964019065.1 Catostylus mosaicus
AGGATCTGTAGAGCATTTTAAATTTAACCAACGAGCCCCTGCCTGCGCATCACTGTCCGTTTAGAAGTGTCGTGGCCTATAAATCTGGTCGAACGAGGCCAAAAATTCTTTGGCCATCCATTCTGCTATCATCTAGAATGTATCAGCTGAAGTCGTTATTACCATAAGTATTATGAAAGCCTTACTATTTTACGACACTCTTTTAAGATGTTTCTGATATTGGCAAAATTGTAGGGCAAGTGCCCCTCCATACCTCCCTGGCCATACCACTACATAAAAATATTAGCAAACGATCTGTGTGAATTGGACAGATTTCTGGTTCTGAGGATTCTGTAACTACTAGAACTAAATTTGGTTTGTTGCAGTTTGATAGTTGCCATAACAAATAACCAGTTGATAATGATTGCTTCCTCGCTAAGTGTTTACTAAAAGGAGACTAGGCCTGCAGAACAACTACCAAAGACGTAAGGTGATCCTTATGTTGACTGTGACATTGAACAATCAAATTCAGTAGCAAAGGTCTGGCGGTGAACGTTCTTATCTAATTTTTGGTCCCCTGTACCGGATACTATAAATCTCTGTATTTTGCAGTTTCAAACAATACGATAAATATTTCTGTGTGTATTATAAAATGTAAATAAAAGTATATTAACTCATTACAATGATGGAAATAGATAATTATTGATCATTTAATATTTGCAACTTTGTCTCTCTTTCTGTTTCTTTCTTGCTTGTACTAAATGCACTTGAAATTGTACCGTTCTAAAGATTTTCAGTCGACCCGTGTTGGCAAATCAAGGCAAAATGATACACAGACTCGGAAAATACACAATAGTTCTATTTAATGAATAGAATCAATGCGCTTTTGCTGTCTTTAGAAGGAAGAAGTGTTTATGTTGCTTTGAAGCATGCGCTAGCCTTCGCTACGCCTTTAAGATTTTGGGAAACGCATATTTAAAGACAATGATACTGCTTTAGAAAAGAGAACATCGGTGAAACCCTTTTTGCGATCAATCTAGATGACACTATTTGGCTAAGAAGCGAAACTTAATTGGAGCCTACCCCAAACCTAGATTTTTGAATAATCTACGTAACTATATTTTCTGAAAAGTGGGGTTACCCCCCATGAACCCCTGTGCCTCCGCCACTATATCTATCGCTAGATTCTTCAACATTAAATTGATATGAGCTTGAATTCTTATTAAAACTCTGAAATAGATATCTAGTCAGCAATCTCTCCATTGCACAGAAACGCCCATAGCTACTAGGGGTAGAGGAATCAAGTCCCTTTCTTACTGCAGATGACTTTGTATGAAATCTAACATAGAAAATGCTCTTATAGTACTTTTGCCCTGACTTCAGCAAGAGGTAGTAAAAAGGAGGCAAAACGATTCCTTGGTTCCTCAGTAGTGACGTCATAGTTTTGCTTTCTTTTTAATTTTCTCTCGAGTACAAGAAACCTCTACGACTTTCACTCACTGAGTACCTGATTCAAGGAATGTCTAATGTCCTCCAGGGCGAAGGGGAACAAAACAGTTAAAATAGTGCCAAAACAAATGCAAAATAGAAGATTTTGGCTTATTTGCTGAGGTCAGCGAGAGCAACTGCCCCACTTTTTGCCCACCTCCCTCCCCCCGCTGAAGGCGCTCTTGCCTGATTCTCAAGCTTTACCCGTCCCTCCTGCCCTATATCCTCTCGAGTAACCCTAGCCCAGAAAGATATCATAATCCGAGCGATGCAATTTCCATTTTGGTCGAAAATCGTAAACAACTAAACGCTAACAAAAAGCAGGATGGATCTAATAAGACATAAAACTGTTTTTCGTCAAAGACTTTGTTTTCATAGCGCTTAGTAATATATCTAATTAGAAACTGATTAAAAACATCTATAAGTGGTTTATACCAATAAGATTAGCTTCATACTAAAAAGATTTCAATTTCTATGGTTTTTTACAATCACATCAGGGTTTCTACACCCGAAAGGAGACAGATATCGAGCTAAATTCATAGAAATATCTCTTCCAGACCTTTCTGTTGCATTTTACCCTGACATTAGCACATAAGATATGCAGGTAAATAAGATTCCATGGAATATATTAATTCGAAGGGTTGAAGGTTCCTGGAAAAATGAAATTTCTTCTGTTGGTTTGGACGGAATATTTTTAAACCCTAGCGAGGGCAATAGTCTGATAAAGGTATTAAAAATCATTAAACCCAACCTGTACATTAGCTTTGGGCCTAATAACGAATATTCTCTAAAAAGCCACCTGTTAATAATTTTATCAACTTGTTTGCCATAACATTAACGAAAATCAAATCATCTTATGCTTTGATCTAACAACTAATCAGCATTTCAAATTGACTTTTCAGACAAATTTTGGCAACAGCAGCCAAGTCTTTGCTCGATAGTTTTTGAAATCTTCATATCTAGATAGCGATTGATCCTTCTTCTTCATGTTCGGATAAAACAGGAGAATTATGAACGCTGCCTGGCAAATGAATGGCACCAAATGTTGTGAAATGATGTTGAATCCAAGATATATGAGAATTTCACCGAGATAGTTGATGTTTCGGCTTTGAGCGAAAAGTCCTTCTTGTATTAGGCCCTTGTGGTACTTCAACGTGAAATACTTCTGACAGTCTCCACAGAAATGGAAGAAAACCCCTAATATACACAACGATATGGCCAGTGCAATAACTGCTGGAGAGGGCTGAACTCCGCTACGTACCAACAAAAATGGCGCAATCCAGTAGCTACAAGGGCCTAGCATCAGGTAGAAGGGAACTGCCATGACAGGGTGTACTGTCGTATCCCAGGTTTTATCCGGAAAATAGTACTCTTTCATTAACCACAATGTACAGTAAGTACCGTGTATTGCCAGATATACGTATGGGCCTATACCAAAATTATTGAAGTAGAACATGAGGGCAATAACAAATGGGATGGTGGTCGCTTTGTGGGCGTTAATCACATATCTTGACTTGATCATCATCTTTGAGGTTGATTTGAGACTCCCTTGATGACAATAAGACTATTAAACCTGAAAAGGATAACATGCATTTTGTTATCATATGCACGCAAATAAATATGATGATAAACCTATAAACAGCCCTTATATTTCAAATAAATGCAGCAGTAATTCCCAGACGGCGGTGAAATCCTAGCTATTTCCTAACCTTGCTTTTGTCCAGAAAACCCAGGCAGCCAAACTTTGAAAGAAGAAATTTGTAAATAAGCCAAGATTTTGGGAAAGGCCTCTGCATGAAAGCTTTGCTAAGTAAACAACATGCGAGTTTTTAGGACGAAAATTCAAAGATTCAAACGAAATAAAGAAAACCTATGTTGGAGAAGTAGCTAATACAGGTCCTGAGACAAAAGCCAACGCTTGGGAAAGAGTTAGGAGATCTAATTCACAAGGCCTTTTCAAGATTTAATTCGTCAGAGAGCTCGTCCAATAGTCTGAAAACTGAGTACAAGCCTGCTAATATAGTGGGTGGTGTTTGCGGGAGAAATTTGTGGGAAATTTTTTCCTGTAAACACGGCTTTATGTGCAAAATTTTAGGTTTAAGAGATGCCAGCAAGGTCACATTTTGTAAATAATGTGCTTGAAGTTATGTTTTATCCCAATATTGGCAATCAGGCAAACTGTCAGGACCATAGCTATTTAAATTTATTACACGCCAAATTTGTAGACACTTCGATGCTCCATGACCCTCCTGCAAACATTTCTAAGCACAGACCGGCCTAAAGTAGTAAGCAGTAAAAGAATAGAGCATTTGAAGAACATACGATCAATAATTTCCAGTAAAAGTATAACAAAAGTGGAGGATGTCAAAGAGCTGCATAAAATTAGTCCCCCTTACTTAGTTATATTGCTAACATCATTGTTTTTATTTAATGTCAATAGAAAATGCATTCATATAAATTTTCTATAGAAGTATGAGGCATATCAAGTCTCAGAAAGGGCCAGGAGAAATGCCAAAAGAGAGGCTTTCTCCCCTTTTTAGTTCCAGGCTTTCTTGTCTCCATCAAATCTGCCCTTTGCAAGCTCGAAGCGGAGTCAAAGAATTTCATTCACGGAGACTTTTAACTTTTATAAGGGGATGTTTATGTTAGACCCAAGGCAAGCAAATCCAACAAGATTCATTGCTCATATGAAAAGTAGCCGACACAGGGCGATTTTCAGTGCCAAATTGGTACATCTTAAGAATGTAGCCGTGCAAAATGCGAATCTTGCTGGGTAAAGTGCCCTCAACCTCAAATACAAAAGATGTCGATACCTACATGCCTTTGCAGTGACTGCAGAGACAAAATATAATCAATCCCATTTATCTTCAATTTATCTATCAATGATTAGAACCCTAAGACAAAAAACAAAACCCGCAGACGACAATGATAAAGTTTTACTCTCTTTTGCTATGGATTATTATCCATGATGTGAAATCATCACGAAATTTGAGGGCTGAAATCTCAAAATTTTCCATCAATTTTGAGGGAGGGTTTGAGTTAATCTGCCGAATAAAACGCATAAACTTGGAAATTAAGTTAATCAGTTAATAACAAAAACCTTTTTAACAACACATCCCAACGGTGAAAGTAAGAGGAAAAACTTTAAAGAGAACATGGCAACTGAGGGCAAAATCTGTTGGAAGGATCCAGAAATGGAGTTGAAAGCAAATAATTGTACCTTCTTAATATAGGATACATTTCAATGAATAAATTCCTCAAACCTTTTTAGCAGTCCTAGGATATTTGGATTTTCTTTTAACTCTTTTAAAAAAACTGCCCTTGGCGTTGGACTGCCTGAAGACTGAAATCCTAGGCTTGCTAATAACGTTTCAGCACTGGGACCATTCCAAACTTTCTTATATAACGCAATTTGAAATTGAACATGGTTTATTATCAGTCACCTAAATTCTTGTCTGCCTTTGTGGTAAAATTTTATTTTAGAGCTTTGCCGCATGTTTCCTAATTATATAAATCCTCCTTTTGATAGCAGTTCAGACGAAAATGGACCTGTTTGCTTTGAGCAGGGTTGCAAATATTAGGATAATTGTGAAAGCCATGACAAGGCTGTTTACACCGGTTTCATTTGGCGATGGAACAGAGTTCAAAGAGTGCAACAGTCTGCCTTATATTCGATATATCGATCGTCTATGCCAGGCCTTCGCTAATGATTCTCTGACATAAAATGCATTTAAATTCGCTTCCAGAAATAAATCTTGTGACTTTACATACCTTCAGCGATGCGGCAAAGGAAGCAACTTGTAATCGGACGCAAACAAAATTGTACTTTAGGCTCTTTTACCGCTTTCTGCATTAAAAAGTCTTTGTTTCTTTCTTGTCTTGCAACAACAGGTTCGCACGATTTCAAGGAAAGAGAACTAAGAAAATATCCTCTTATTTCCACAAATCCGTCTTATGTTGTCTGCAGAACAGTTTGAAAGGACAGGCGATATTTTTGAGGAAAGCTTTGTAGCGCTGTCCGATTCCCAGACTATTCACCGGCGTTGTCCCCTGAACAATCAAACGCTGGCTTATTTCACCAAATTTGAGGCTATAAAACAAATATTCTGATCCCTCACATGACAAGGGCACAAAAGTGCGTCGGCCAAAAGCACGCTCTTCGAAAGCTATAAATCTATCAAAAGGAAACAAAACTACTGTTCATCTTAACCACTGCTGCAACAATTAGCTGTGCTTGATATCCTGAATTGTTCGGGTAATTTACAACCTGCTAACCTTTTACTCATTGATTAAGTCAAATATTTATTATCTGCTAAGGAATTAGCTTCAGCCTTTTGTCAACTTCTGGCCAGGCCTCAGGGTTGGTTCAATGCGTCGATGGGCAACACCAATTTGCCGATTTTTCTAGGCCCACCCACGCCCTCCCTCCCTGATATCCCCCATAACAGTAGTATGAGTATGAGTATGAGCCTGAAGTGTCTTCACTAAGGTTGAATTTAGCAGAGTTTCTAAAGATCGTGGCATCCATTTCCAGCAAAGATAATTCGTTTGGTAAGTTTATTGGAAATCTCTTAATAGCGGAGTAATATGAAGCAATCCAAATATGATTTTAACGAAAATTTTTAGGATTAAGACTTATAATTATTATTCTCTGTGAATCACATGTTATTAGGAATTTTAATGTTTTGATCATGATATTGAAGGAACCCTCAAATCACCAACTGAAAATGGATGATGGATAACCTTGGAAAATGTCAGGAATTGCGAGCAATTTCTTTTTTAGTGGATATACCCGGTCCAGGCCCCTAGCCTCAGACCCTAGCTTTCGCCTTCAAGGTCGTGTCGTGCACGAAATCAGATAAAAGAATCGAGTTCTGTTGTTTTCTCCAGGTCAAATCTGTCCAGACATGTTGATTGAAATACTGACTACAAGAATGATAATCCATGACTGATAAATACATTGCAACAATGATCTAGCCCTAGATCTATTTAAAAGTATGGTGATACATTAGATGCAAAATGCAGGAATGTCAACCATTTAAATGCTGGGTGTCCCAATAAATTTGGGACAAAGAGAAGGTGTCCTCCTTTAACTGCAGTATCAACAAGTTTGCGAAGGGTATTCTACTTTAAGGCAAAAGTAAGGAAATGTTTCAGGGGTTTCCCATCCTCTCTACAAGTATGACTCCACCTTTGCCAACATCAGTGACAATCTCAAACTGAACACAGCAGAAGATCACCCTCTCAATCATGGAAATATCAGCTTCATACAGGCCAGAGCTTGGCATCATAGAGGAGATTTTTCTGATCGGTATTTGTTAATGTCTTGGCAGGGAAAATGTGATTTTTGCAAGAGGCTTCGAAGCCTGAAGTGATGTTGTTGCAGAAAAATTGCAAGTGATAACTTGTCCCTTTGCATAGTTTGCTCCCTTCGCGAACCTCTTCAGTGTTCGATCACTGGAGAAAGCAAATAATTTCCCTCTTTGAGAATTCAAACCAAGCAGTCCCCTGAATTTAGGCTTTGCAGATTCCATCTGACCACAGATCCGTCTCTGCGCAGCCTCGCCCTTCTTAACCTCCTCCTCTGCGAAGCTTTGTATTGCTTACCTAAGTTAGAGATCGCAATTAGTGGTTGACCCATAGCATTTATTAATTTGTGACCAGCGGGATTTAGTAAAGCCACCAGAGTGGCCTCTGGCTAGATGGAAAAATATTTTGACCATTTTTGCCTAAAAGTAAGTCCATTATGATAACCTAGGCTTAAGACCGACTACATGCGGCAGAAACTTGGGATCAACTGACTTCTGTGATCTGCTTCCTACCAGTCAAGAGCTTTATATTTTCAGTGATGTCTGAACGTATAAAGTGTTATGTTAAAAATAAACGGGGTGCACAAAGTCAAAAGTGCTCTGGAGAAACTGTTGAAAATTGCCTCGGGTGTTACCGTTAGAAATCAGCAATCGCCCCTCAGCCTATGACGCTGTTTTTCAGAGTAGGACAGCTTATCCATATATTCGAGAAGGATATTGCAGGAGCCCCGACAAGGCCAAAAAAGTTTAGGGGGCAACTTTACCGCGGGAAAGTTGTTAACCAAGGCACGATATGATAGGCTGCCTTTCAGAACTTATTTTGACAGTCATGGCGTCATGAAAATTTGTATGAGTAAAGTCTCAAAAAAATAGAATCATTATCTTAGTAGGTGCAAGTACAGCCGCAGCTCCTGCAAAAGAATGGTTAGCCAAGCCTTGCAAGATTTCAAAATCCTCAAGGAGGCAGTTAGTTACCCCCTTCGATTCTAATGGTTGCACAATGTCCAAGGATGTTGTTGATGTTGCTACAGCTAATTGTTGAAAAGATGGCGGAAGAGGTGTAGTTTGAGAAAAAATTTTAAGATTTTGAATTATGAGAAGGAACAAGAAGTTAGCTCTTTTATTCTCAATTCTAATAGTTATTGCTTTATTGCACTTTCATTTTCTACCATCGTGGAGCGGTGCCTACAATGATAGTTGCTATTTATCGACAAGGAACAAAGAAGATCTGGTTTATTTATTAACAAATGTCGTTCAGGCCTGCACCGCCTTCAACTTGACTTACTGGCTCGATTATGGTATGTAGAATGATATTAACTTGAGGCTTTGAGAAGTAAATTGTATCTGAAAAATAACTTGGATCATTCATAACCTTGGAAAGTGGGCCTACTAGAACTAGCTAGTGTGTGGAAGGGGGGGGGGGGGGGGGCGTGTCGGTCACATGCAAGGCAAATCTAAAAATTAGGATATTTTGGCAATTTTTTAGGTGTCAGAATCTTATATAGGCCACATTTTGTTTATACGTGTCTGGTTTGTGAACAATTATTGCGTTTGTGGCAATCTGTGAGGTGCACATTTTTTCAAACTTTTCTTCAGGAACCTCGCCATGTCATGTTTTGGATACCCCTGATTTGTTAATAATTTAAGCTCTTTATCAAATCGGGCTTATTCAGCTATCTGGCTACATCAATTTTCTCTATGCTGTAATATTTAGTGCAACTCACAGTTATAAATAATCAATCTGTGGAACTGTACTATCACTGCTATCAAATCAAACAACGGAGAAGAGTTCACATAGAAATGTTTTAAAACTGAAAAAGAATGAAGCAAAACTGGAGAAAAACTTAAGAGTTTTTTTCCTTCCTAGGAACACTTCTTGGTGCAGTGAGACATAGAGGTGTGCTTCCTTGGGATGGAGATGGTGACATTTCAATTGTGCACCCTGGGAGTTTTTATGATGCAGAACCTTGGATTTCATATCTTGCAAATAAAGGAATTAGTGCAAATATGATGGTTGCAACTTACAAGGATATGACTGTTGATATAATGAGATGGAAATTTCAAAATTTGCACCAAAACGATAAAAAAACTAGCTACTTATATAAATATTACCCATCAAGCTCAAAGGATTCTTTTATTGTAAAGTTAAACCACAAACTTGACACATTTCCTTTTGAATGGATTGAGCCAAGAAGATTAATTGATTTTCATGGAACTAAAGCTCATATCCCATATCATGCAGATAGACTGTTACGAAAAAGATACCCATTTTCTTCAAATTTTAGAATACCCTACAAGTGGAAATGCTGGCTACCAATTTTTGATACCAGAAATTAAGTTTATCTTTTGCGTACTATTACAAAATTTTTTGTTGGTAAATCTTTGTGATGAGTTTGATATCTGAAGGATATTGGTTTCAGGAATAGTGAGATTAGGAAATTTAGATATTGGGCCTTTTTTTAGCAAGTTATTTCAATTTGAGGTAATCAAGAGGGTGAGTTATTTATACCCTCTCGGCCTTCCTCAGCTATGGCAAAGAAATTTTGCGGTAACCCAGTTATAATATTGCCAAACCCCATACACAAAGAAATTATTTTATAGTCTACTGTGACAAAACTCCTCTTCTTTGGGGACCTTGCTCTGTCTATACTCCTGCAGCCATGGCAAAGATTACATTTTTGTACCTTATGTTTGTCATTCTCTACTTTGTCCCTTGCCGCTATGGCATTCCACCCCTATTGAGGCTAATATTTGTCCAATCACAATTCATCCACCAATAACATGTCAGCATTGATATGTTATATTTCATTATTTGTTTTACTATCTGATACAGTGGCATAGTTTGAATTTTGGTGCTGTGGCGAAACCTGAAAATATTACATAAGAATTTGTAAACTTTTAGAAATTTGCAAAATTTTCCAGCAAGCACCTTTCTGGAAGCTAGCTACACCACTGATCTGATAGTGTATTTGCTTCAATATCGTGAGATTTATTAACTACTTTTAATCGCATATTTTCTTGTGTTCACCATTTTTTATTGTTCCTGAGTTGTTTTAATTATTAAATACACACACATTTCATCAAGATTTTTCATTGCAAAAGTTAGTTTTTTTTGACAGTTTTTCCTTCTTGTAAAATCACAAGCATCCACTGCATTTGTCTCCAACCTGAAAAGTTTAAATTTCTGAAAATTTTATGGCATACCACTAAGTTTTATTTTGATTTTGATTAAATTCTCAGCATTTAATTGAGATAATGGATAGGATACAATGAGGATATTACAATGCAGATAAAATTTAACCAAACATGTTACAATATAAGAAGACAGCATGTATCAGACAAAGTGAAGGACATATGAAAATAACTCTGGAGAGAGCTTATCAGCGTTATGCCCCCATTTACATGTTTTATTGGTTAAAAACTTATACTGACATACAATTACTTAGTTAAAAGGAATACCATACACTCGAGTTTGAGAAATCTCAAATTTGCCAGCATACAAAATGAATAGATATTTCTCTGGTTCATGATTGGCTGTCAAGATGAATTGGACAATTGTGACATTTCGGCATTCCGCATTGTTTTAGCTTGACCCAAAGGGACACATGACTGTCATTTGTTGAAGTCATGCGGAAATTGATAGATCGACCTCTGCGTGGGAATATATTTGTCATTACAGCAAACATGGCGTAAGATTGACGCAAACTCAGAGGTAACTCATTTTTTATGTAACTTTTTCCTTCTTTTTCTCGCCCAATTCTTCAGAAAATAGTATCTCAGTGTTCGGCTTAATTTATATATAATATCTATGTTAACTTTAGTGGTAAGGCAGGAGAAGCTCGTTAGATAGGATATATAGTCCTTGTTTATTACGCAAGCGGGAATACCGTGCCTATTGGCAAAAAAACCATTGTCGAAGGAGTTGGTCTTGACTTCATGAAAGCCTCTATTTATTAAAATTTCTGAATAAAATTGAGGGTATCAGGATAATAAGAAGCGGATAAGGAAGGAGGAAGACGTGAAAAGAAAATTGGGAGCAATTCGTAGGGAAAAATAGCAAGCTGTTCACTATGTCACACCTCATCAACAAGCAAGCAAGAAGAGCAGGTCCGTCGAGAGCCAGTGCGGGCCCCGGGGTATTGCATTGCACCGGGCCCCAGTGTGCAATCAATTGTTTCATTGAGTAAAACCTTTGCGCAGAACTGGACCTCTAACCCCGCCAACCCCCCCCCCCCCCTCCTCTCGACGGTCATGAGAAGGGCAGCTAGAATTTATTTAACATTTTTCTATATTTAAATGCAGTGTGCAACTGCTAACTTGGGTTTTCCCCTTATTATATGATGATTGGCAGATATGGTAGAGCTCCACTCAAATATTAGTGATCAGAAAATTTTTTTTTTCTTTGCTAACATGTGCTATAGGCAGTAGTGGAAGTTCAACATGGTGTTTGGAGGGGCTTGATCACTTAAGTTTCAGACAAGGATATAAGAAACAAAGGAAAATGATTTCCCTGTTCCTGGTTTCTGCTTTCTAGCCATGAGAGATACCCAAACGATGGGTTGTGTTGGGAGGAAGTAAATTAGAAATCAAAGTAAACCAGTTTCTTGCTCAAGCTCCCCCCAAGCCCAAAATATTTTCTAGAATCGATCATAAGGTTTGTACATGATAGTCATGCTTATGAATCATTTGATTAAATGTTATTAGTTAATTATTTATTTAACAAAGCCTTCAAGCTTTTGAGATGAACAAGCCAGCAAAAATGTGCCAAGTCATCATTTCATCAGTAAATTTCAATTGCACAAAATTATGAAATATTGTTGTATAAGAGTGGACTTGAAACTGAATTGCATGCATTTCTACTGATTTTAAAGACCATGGTGCTCATGGTATATGGCTTTATTGCAACATTCATGTACAGGTTATCCAGACATTAAGAAATTGTTTTCAGGTATACAACTTCGATTGCTCTTCATACTTTTATGAACCATTTTCTATTTATTGATTACAAGCTTCATGTATCTCTTTCGATTCGCTCCGGATTTGTATAAAGTACAAAAAAAGCCCCTCAAATGAAAATATCACAATGGCTGTGAAATGGGGGGGGGGGGGTTCCAATTAGGCAAGACCAAAAGTAGTAACATTTAGTTTTTTAATGCTGCATTCAAGTGGAACTGTATTCCTACTGTGCAACTTAACACTTTGCACGGAATAACTGGGGATTTAACTCCCGAGGGAGGGGACTTGTTAGATCATATTTTGGGGTTTCTGCAAAATAGCATTATATTTTGGTGTTGAAAAAATTGCTGTCATTTTTTGGGTTCATTGAAAATTTGTATCATTTATTTAAGTACAAAAATGAAATGATGAAAAGACTTATTTTTTTTTCTGCTGGCAGCCTTTAGACTCCCTGTTGATAATTTAGACAAAATATAGATGTTGCTGTGATGGTCTTTCCATTCAATATCATTTTATGTTGAGTGCAGAATAGTAGGGTGCAATTTATTATCTCAACATGTTGAACAAAAAGGGGGCTGAAGAATAATTGGTTTTTTTGTGAACTTTGTGGGTTGAAATTTCAGGCCTGTCACTTTTTTGGGTAGACACAAAATCTGTCCAAATGAGCATCCCTACCTTAAACTATATAGAGTGCCTAAATATTATGTGTTATCAGGATGTGTGTATGTTCTGAATGAATTATTTTTAATGCTTGCAATTTGCTCGATGACATGGGATGTCTTCTCAACTACAAAGTAAAGATAATTGACTATTAGACACTAGCCACAGGGTTGAGTTGCGCAACAATCTGGATCATCTTAGGCAAAAATTCCATTTATTTGATAAACCCAGGTAGGATTTATCAAAAAGGTGCCAGGTGAGATCGAAATCAAACTGGATATTACACCTAAAATGAGCTTTTTTGTATACACCATGGATAATGTTGTATAAATAAGTAAATCAATGAAGAGTTGCAATTTGCATCATTTTGCCACTAACAGAGGCAAGAGGACTATGTGTTACCAATCTGCCTCATTTCTCAATATCACATTTTTTTTAAGAACAAGCTTGATAAGAAACATCAGGATGAGATTTGACCAAAAATAGGAACAACAAAAGAAACAAATCAGGCTGAAATTCAACAAATTTTAAAAAATAGAATGCCAAAAACAATTGAAGCATAGCAACAAAATAATAGAAATATTGAATTAAAGCAATTATATAAACTTATTGCAATAGAATTAGTTTAACACCATCAGCTGATGATAATGTAAATTCTAAAACAGAAATGAGAAACAAAACAAAAAACCTGAGGCTGAAATTATATGACTGAATATCACTGCACAAACATAAAAACTTATCATTCTCTGCATTCTGGACTGGAGCTAGCTCGCGTCATAGACCTGAACTCTTTTCAGGTGTTAAGAACTCATCGTGCTGTTTTGGTATAATGACGCAGGCTAGACTGGAGCCAAGTTTTCCTAAAAGAAAACATGTACTTATAATTGTGGTAGCTTATTTGGTTCAAATACTCTGTTGATTACCAAGCGAATGAGTGCTTGTTATGTGCTAAATTGTGTCCCTGACCTACTCTGTTCAATTTTGGCAGTTTGAGATTTATCCAGAAATTATTAAAAATTTTACTCCCCTTACCAGTGAGTGCGCCAAGAAATTTTTAAAAAGCCGCGCGAAACCCAGTGCATTCTTCAAACAAGGTTATTTAAAAGTATGAAAATAGCTATTTTCTACACTTATGCTTAATTCAGAGTCAAAGGTGAAGGTCAGGGTCAAGGTCGTAGAGAAGGTCAAACCATTACATCATGGGTTTTTTGAAGTCGTAATACGTGCTATTCACCATCTACAAAATAGATTTCGGTCGATTGCATTGTCTGTCTCTTTATATTGTTTGCAACAATGCGGCAGTGACGACACAAGTCAAGGTTTATTGCTCATTATGTTCAAAAACTATTCACTCGCGATGTCCTTAATTTGTTTACATTTAACATCTCAATAACGAAGGTGCTTTGCTGACTCCGCCAACTAATGTTAGGTTTTTATTCTACAATGCGCCAAAGGTTATATGAAAATTCGCTAGTGAGTTTGTTTTCTATTTCAGAGTATGTTTATCTACTTTGCCTTGTTCTTCTCCTTTTTTGGCAAACAAATATTCTTGTTTATGTGCTTGACCGATGTTTCTGCAAGTATCTTCGCCCAGTTTCCAGAGTATGGCCGATCTTGACAAGATCTTGGGTGCGCCAACAGTCCCGTACCTCAGGTGCGGGTGCGCAAAAACCGTACTAAAATTTTAGGGTACTCCGCACAAACATAAAAGCTTGAAATTCTGAGGGGCGCCCAGGTGCGCCATCTTAGGCTTTCAAGAATATTCTTGGGTGCGCCACTGCCATACTCTGCATTCTGGATCTCCGCCAATAGTTCGTGACTTCGCCCTTGCATACTCAGGATTGTTACACCAAGCTGATAAAAACAACAAACCATAACATTGAAGATCTTTTGCTGTCCGGTTTTATTTAAATCTGCCATTGAAGGCCTATTTGCAAGGTTTCTTCCTAGTTTTTTTGACGAGTTAACTCCGTTGGTCGATAGTTTGAAATTGCCTTAGCTGAACATTTCAGGAATGAACCTTGCTCACCAACTTCCTAAAATCCATTTGATCTAGTTCTTTGATTATGCTGCAGCACTGGTATAGCTTTATAATTTGCACAGCTTTACCTCTTGCCTTCACTGCAAGTTCTCAGATTAACAAAGGACTCAAATATATAGACTTTGTTGAGCAAGAAATCATAAGTTCTAGATGTGAGAACAGAAAGTCAAGTGTTTGTACCAGGGGGGATGTTATAGAGCGCTGCAGGGTCTCAACTCTTGCGCATGGGCGCAAAGCACGGGGGAGGTATTCCATACTCAGGGGCGGTGCCAGTGGGGGGGGGGGCCAGGTGGCGACCGCCCCTCCCAATCGCTTTTGAGTCGGCCACGATTTTCAGTTAGTTGGTGAAATTTTGGTCGGCTGTTCAGCCAAATTTCTCCCTCAGAACTGTTTGTCCCTCCCAATCCTCTGACCCTAGCTCCGCCCCTGCCCAAACTTGACCTGTCGAGATGTGCCGCTGATTTTGAGATGTCTTGACTGTGTTTCCATTCTGGTTCGCAATTTGCGCGCGCTTCACATCGTTTCATTCGTGAAAATGAAGGTACACCTCTAGGGCAATTTTATGCGACAGGGGACAGGGTATGGAGTGGTTTGCCGCACACCCCCGTCACATCCCTGGTCAAGTACTACCCCCGGGACAAGAGCTGCTTTGTCTTTCCATTGACTTATTTCAAGTTTTTTTTAATTAGAACATAATTTAGAAATGCTAAACTTGTTCTAAAAACTTGAAATAAGATCGTGTTTAAACAGGACTGCTGGAATGAATAAAAGCCATAATGGCTGGATTTCGCAACGCAAAGGCACTATTATCATTATTGTTACCATCCAGTAAAGGTTGAGGTATTCAACGTTTTGCTGGGAAAGTTCAGAGGAATGTAAGTTCTCAAATTCTTGGGTTTTTTTTAGAAAGCTTGAGGTCTTGGACCTTCGCCAACTTTCTTTGGAAAATTTGTGAATTTCAGAGGGTCCCGAAAGACCTTGATATCATTCAAATGCTACGAATACTTCTGCGAAATTCAGAATATGGAAAAATATGCGTGTTCGGCTTCTTGAATTAATTTTTGAAGAAATGTCAAATGTTTATTCCACCGGGTATAATACAACAAAAGTAACACTTGTTGATATGCAAGAAGCAAGTGAACACACCTGTTAGCAATGCGGTTATTTAAAAACTGCCTCGTTTCAATGTCGCTTGAGCCGAGGGAACTTACCTTTATGGTTTCGAAACCAATGAAGGGAAAGTCCATTCCAGAGGGTCATTAGCCCGCGTCGATTCAAATATCACTTTTCTTGAAGCAATTTCGACGCGAAGGGGGAGGAAGAAAATGTTTTAAGGTTCCTGCTTAGCATCCTGGTGACCCTTGCTTCAATAGAGGTAAGATTCTTTGCAAAGTGCAACAGAAATAACATCGTATTTTTATTTTACTAATTCCTTGTTATTCATTTATTCTTTAATTATGTTTCTGTGAAATCTTACTGGCAATTTCGACAGTAGAGTGCGAATTCATAGAGGATTTGTGGTTTTTGGTTAATGCTGAGAAAAGACATTCCTTTTGTTGAATACTTGGTAGGCCTTGATGTAGTATATTGGATTACACCAATTTCTCAAATCCCGGAAATAATATGTACAAAATTTAACAAAGTTCGGATTTTTTAAATCTAAATCGACCAACCGCTCTCAAAAACGAAAGAAGACAGGGCGAGGTTTGGGCGTGGGTTTCTTATTTCTATTGTTCTCAGAAACCAATTGTTTTCTACAACGCATCGTTTTCAGGTGGTCCTGGGCAGGACCCTAAACTGCATCCGGTGGCGTGTTGAGATCACCAGTCTTGGAACTGTTGACCCTTGGGAAGCTATTTTCATTTGGAAACGTCATTTAGAATCACAAGGAATGTTTCAATTAATTAATGGGAGATGGGGAGGAGAAATCATACGACGCAAATATATTTGGTAAATTCAAACCCTGTTTGTTGTTTTTTTCGTTAAATTGAGCGAATAGATCAAGATTTTGATGAAATAAGTTAATTTCCGTCAAATTACCTGCGTTTTATGCAAAATTGGTAAAACATGATGGTACCACCCCCCCCCATCCGGGGGTAAAAGTTGTTCAAAACACGCCCCTTTTTTCACATGACTTTCCATGGGTGAAAAAGGCATTTTCGCCGGTATCAAACCTTGGATGCCTTGTTTTCTATGTAACTAGCCACCGGCCTATAGCTTCCAATCAAAAATGGGTATATCCTTTTTCACTCGATATGACAATAGGTGTTTTTGCCAGAATAAAAACATACGTTCAGTCAAGAACTGTCTATAACTCAGAACTCAGAACTCAGATTTCCTGCCACACCTTGTTCTGTAATGGCAAACTTCCCATAGGTTCACCGTATGATTAGACTAAATTACTCATTCCTTTATTCGTTTGGAATTTTTGTGACCAAGGAGTTGTCCAAGCCACGGAAAAAACATACTAAAGAAGTAGGCCATTTTATCATTTGCGTTCAAGATTCTCTCTCGTTTCATGAATTCAAGAGCAGTTTGTCTCAACATCGCTGGGATCACGTTTTGCGCGATTCGAGCCGCACATTTGTGGAGAAATTTGTTCTTGTTTTTAAAGGTGTTTCGTATTTCCTATAATTTCGATATATGTGAACCTTTCACTTTGTAACTGAGGGTTTCGGACTTGAGTTGCTGTAGAGGCGCACAGTTTAAACGAAGGAATTTCGAGCTTCTGGACAACTTCATATTGTATACTTTTGTCATATTTGATATTGTATACAATCTGAAAGCGCGGTTTCGGCAAACTCAAACAGACGTTAAGGCAAGTTGTTTTCAAATTCAGGCATATTTCAATCTCGCTCGATGGGGCTGTCATAAATTGCGCAACTGATTGGGGCCAAGAGGGTATTTAAACTTAAGCATTTAGTTCTGTGGCCCCATTCAGCAAAGTAAAGTAATACGTAGCCCCACTTAAAATCTAATAAAATAGTCTGTTAGCCCCAAGAAACGTAAAAAATGCTAAAAGACACGAGATACTTAGTATAAAAACTTTTAAACAAAATTTAAAAAAAGGAGGAATGGGAGCTTCAGACCTAGAAAATATAACGAAAAATTAAGATAGCGACGGTGAAAATAACAGTTACCAGCAGTTTTTTCTGGTATCTCACTATTTCTTTCAGAGGTTACGTTGATCTTGTTGCATCCCTCCCAGCCTTTTCTATTCCTAGCCTTCTTCCTAACCTCACGGCTCACTGCCAGTTCCCTTTTTGAAATTGATATGTACCTTCTTTTAAGCCCCCTCTCAAGATGACCCCCCCCCCCGGTTCATTGTGCTCTGAAGTGCAGTTTGGATTTCCCCTTAATTCGAAATTTACCAGTATTCTCTTTCTCTTCGCAGCTTCCTTGCAATGATCATTGATTTGATTGTAGGCAAATTGCATGCATTAGGTGTAAAATATCCACATTTGCTGATGTTTTTAGGATTACCTCTACTAAAGCCTGATCAGTATGCATCAGACACACGAAGAAATGAAAGCAGGACAACTACGCGCCGAATTGCAGCAGCTCAAAGAACAGAAAGACAGACTGGAGGAAGAGAACGAGGCATTAAACATCAGAGCAAATGGGGTTAAAGTTCTAAGTAAGTGAAATTAACTATTTGCTCAACCCTGTGGGGAATTCCCGTAAATTGAGACACGATTGCGTCGTTTTGCAGGGGTATAGCCCTGGGGAAAAAGTTCCAGGCAACAAGGGCGGTAGATCTTTTAAACTGAACATACAGGGAAATCCATCTTTTTAGTTCTTGGTAAAAAAATTTGGCGTACAGATGATATTTTTCAGCCTGACACCAAATTTGTTGATCGAGCTAATAGTTTTGAATCTGAACGCAAAAGGGTTTCCGAAGTAGGGCTGAATCACCCCCGATATATTAGTTTGTGATAGGTTTCGATGAAGCGGTTGCAGAAAATTCGATAATTTTTGTAGTATCGTAGCTGTCCAGATTGACTTCCCAATGTGTCCGGTCGAGAAACCTTTCTTTCCCCATCCAACTCCCGTGCTAAAGGCACCTTTGATCATTTTGAGGCAAAGATGCAAGTTGAAAGATGCTAATCGGTTTTACAAACATTCGGAACGATATCATTATTATGCTATACTCCGAAGAAGCCCCATATGCGGTGCAAATAATTGCAACTAAATATGAAACTATGGTCATAATCTTGTCGTATTTTCTTCGTATTCTTGCCCCTTTGCATCGTTCCTTATATCTTTCATTTACATACATCGTCCCGAGCATTTCTTGAGAATCTGATAGACAGCATGCTATTTTGTTCTTTACTTTACTTGTTACAAACATAAACTCACCTTTAGAAACAATGATGGCTGCGTTATGACATGACTCAAAAAAACTCCTTGTTTTTTTTCAAACAGGCAAACTTCTTGACCAGTCCCGATTAGAGGCAGTAGAGTTGAAACGCAAACTTTCTGAGAAGACAGCTGACGACAAAGGATGGAGCGTCGGTTCTAATGATGCAATGAGAAGAGCTTCAAGTAGTGGCAGCCTTGAGAAGTCAAGTCGCTCACTGGGATCCTCATTGAACATGTCACCATGGAATACAAATGATGCTGACATTCTCAATGTGGGTACACGTGTCATTTATAAGAAACTGATTTAGGAAAAGTAGCACACGACGTCTCAAAAAGTTGAGAAAGACAGTAGTAGTATATGTATTGAGAGCTAGCAAGTTGAAAACACACCAAAGTTTCTTATAAGATTTACGGTTAATACGGAGGGGGACACTGCGCAGGAGGGGAGGGACAGGCCCAGGCCAAGGGGCAGGGGAAGGACCGTAATGGATTATGGCGCGGGGGAAGGACACTTACGGTGGGGGAGATCGGAAGGGTAAAGGCTACTAAAAGGGAAACTTGTAATCTTTTTCGGTGTTTGTCATTGGACCATATGGCCCGTTCCGGAGGATGAAAGAGTTGAACGTACCGGGTAACGCAGTTTTTGGTATTATTTGGGAGAATTGCGGCCTCGCGGCTTCTTCCTCACTACAACAGCCCCCCTAGAAACAGGGCACGGACGGGATAATCTTTACGATACGCATGCGTTAAAACTTTGCTAGTTTAGGTTACGATACTATATTTTTACACTGTTTTGGGACTATCATTATCGATTTGAAACGGAGCAAGTTGAAAGCGAAAATGGAATAGCCAAAATAGATCGTACGATAATTTCCAATGCGATTTATTTTTGAGATATTGCAACTTATTCTAGGAAGTTATGGCGGAACTAAAATATCTGCTAGACAAGAACAAGGAACTAACCATCGAATTTGAACAAGCGCTGAAGGACCAAGCAAGAATGAACGGTGATGATGGAATTTTGGTTGAGCATTTAAATCGTCTGAAGGTAGAGCTTGAAAGATATCAGTCTCGTTTGCAAGGGCAAGGTGACTGGCCAAGAAAACTTCAAGACGAGGCCAATCGCATGAAGACCAAGCTTACTGACATTGCAATTCAAAGGGTGAGACATTTTATTTCTCTTGAATATGCTGACTCCGTTAAACCTAGGCTTTCTCTAAATACTTCATTTCATGCCACAACGGTCGACGGCCACGGCACTGTTCGAGGCATGTTACGGCAGGTTAAATCTTGGTCAAGATTAGAGGCTGAAGACCCCTGGGGCTTTCACGAGGCCGCTTTCGAATCAATTTAATGTTTAAATGGTGGCCAAAACTCGAAATGAACGACGCATTCACCTACTGGAGCCTTCTTCGACTAATATATGATTTTCTAGCCATTTAAAAACTATCAATACTAAGGTAAATTAACCCCATACAATGCGAAAACCTAATATAAAGAGTTTGTGCGCAAGATCTCGTCGAATTTTGCCAGGTTTCCAATATGGCCCTCACACTTAGTGCCTCGCTTCATACACCGATTATTCTATCTGCCTTTCTGGGCGTAATGCCCTCCTGCAATAAAAGGAATCACGTGATAAGCTTTAGAAGACACAGCTGCCTTTGTAATATATGATTCTTTCAGTGTTAGCTATGATATGACGCAATTGAATGAGTGGGTGAAGGATAGAGAGGTAACGCTGTTGTAACGACGTAAATGAGCTTTGTTCTTACCTGTTTACTTATTAATAAATTTTGCGTTGGCTGCAGTCGAAACTTCGCGCTGATTGTAATCGCACTCCTTCGCAATATCTACGTAGATACCCGCACGGTTTTTTACTCTCCCAGAGTGCATTTCGCGAGCCACTTTATTGTTGTCTCCCTGTGAACTAAAAGCCCATTGAGTCGACCGCCTTAGTCCATTAAAAATATCATTTGAAATAAGGGACTACGGTAAGTCTTACCTTGGGTCCAACAGATATGCAAAAAAGGATAAAAAACACGTGCACTTATGGCTTTATGGACTCTAGAATCTAAAATCTATCCCCACATGAAGATTCTTAAAATCATGTTGTCATGATAAGTATACTCCTGTAAGAATGCTATGAGCCAGTGCAGAAGATTTTCAAATCATTTTTTCTTCGGGGGGGGGGGTGGTTATTTTAGAGCTGCAGTTTCTTGTTGCACCTGAATTGCAACATTTAGGACTATGTTCGATTATATCAAATGCATTGTAGGACGTGATTGGGTAACCTGGGGCTTGCAATGGCTCTCGACGGCCCTGGCTGTACGCAGTGCAAATGCTCATGCAGTTGGAGGGAAAGTTTTGCGTCATTACACAATACTTACTTCGGTTGAAATTCCAAGGAGATTACACTGTCTCTTTCTGACAACAATAGGCCGATGAAGCGATCGTTAACTATTGTAGGATATTTTAGTTGACTAATTTGGGTTATAGTTTCTTGTTCCCGTTTAAAAATGCTTCCGACAAAAGGGAAGTTTTCGTGTTAACGTAATGGCATGTTTGGCGCCCTTGTTATTACTGGTTTCAAAAGTTTTTTTGTTACTTGACTTGGAATGATTACAATCAGCAAAACATTTAGCTTTTCTTCCCTTTAATTTCCTCCTGCTACCGTTGCAGATCCATGTCAGCCTAATCAAGTTCCTCTTTCAACTTGATATCAAGACATTAGTTTTAAAACATTTTTTCTAGAATAAGACATTTAAAAATAGAAAAGCTCAAGAGGAGTACAACTGTAAGACGTGTTCATTTGCAAATAATCATCATCGTCTATGGAATTACTGGTAAATTCATTTTTTAAACATTTTTCGTCATACATATTTTATGAGAGGTTATTTCATAAGGAAGTAGTTTTCGACTGCTGAAATAGCCAAAGAAGTTCAGTAGTGAGTCTCCCCGATCTTATAAAGTAAGTAAGTAAGTAAGTAACTTTATATTGACTCAAATTTTCCATTCCTACTTGAAAATTTTCAAGCCAGCCAGAGATTGAAGGCTCAAGTTTGTCGTTAAAATGCTGAAGCTAGAAAGAGCAATAGTTAAATTTCGCTAAGAAAGTTCTAAGAGAGTTTTTGTACTGTAATCCTGTGAATGCTGAGAGTGCAGGGGTCATTCTGAGTTATTATGGTGAGATCTTCATAATTTTCCAAGTAGTCAGAAAAAGCGTGTTTTAGCAATGCATAACGTTGAAGCAAATTATCGACGGAAGGGTTGGATTGTTACGTGTTTTTGTCCTCTAACATTTCATTCACTCATTTAATTTTGAATTTTTTAAGCAGGGTAAAATAGGATTTTTCACTGTCCTTCAAAATAATACGAAACTAAACAATCTAATTGCAGTTATATAAAAAGAAGAATTGAAATAAGAGCCACGTACAATAAGATAGAAAAAGAAAATTAAAAAGTGATGGAGTTAACGAAAAGATTCCTTACTGCCTAATGGAGTATTCCTTACTGTAAACTTCCGTAAAATCTTTGGAGGTCCGTTGGAGGAAACTGCATTTTATGTTACCTGTGCCTCGTCTGGAGGTAGCCTCGCTTTTAAAAAGGTTTTAACTCTTAAAATGGTAACTAACCTGTCTTGTTATCAATGGTTCGACCCCTGATGAAATGGGATTGACTAACAATTAGATGAAGTGAAAGCGACTGGGAACAGGTCATCCCCAGGGGGGATTTACCAATTTTGTTTCTCTGGTACTGGAAATCTTTGATGGTTCTCAGAACCAACTGCAGCAAACCGGAATATGTTTGAGTATTTAATGATGTGATGATTGCTTCTATGCATTATCATGCTTAAAAGTGCTTTCCCCTCCCTGGCAATGGCACCACAAATAAGTTTAATAGTATGTCGTCATCCCTGACTGAAGAAACTTGGATAAATCCGTTCGTCTATGCCATTGGTCCCACTGTGAACCCAGGAAAAATCTTCAGACTACCAGGATCTTCAGCCAATAAGAATAGTCAGTCGGTAACGCAAATTTTTTTTTACTAAAATATAGTTATATTCTATTACTTGTATTTTGGTGAGGGACCGATTTGGCCTGAGTGTTACTGAATTAATGAAAAATTTAGAAATTGCTTCACTTCAAACGTAATTTGATATTGCGTAAAATCTTTTCTCTAAAAGGCTCAGTAGCTTTAATACAGCTGTTAAATTTGGGTTGCCTTTGGCTACTCTGGATGCCAGTGTAACGGTAGAATAGGGCCTCTGCAACCCTATGCGTCCCTGCGTTGGACAATTTTGCACCAAAACTAAATGCCCTTTCTTCACTCATCCCATACAATACGTTAACACTGTCATGGTGGATTTGGCGACGGTGTTTTTCCGTGTTTTTTCACGGCACCAATAAAAGGTTGAAATGCTGGATGCATCAAAGCAATAAAGCGCAAACATAGCAATCGAACACCGACATAGAAATGAAATGCCAACTCCATGCCGCGGCAACGCCAGCCTCTGCGATGTGTCGGTTGGGGTAAGATGATGATGGGATTCCGGCCACGCACTTCAGATCTTAGGGAACGCCTTTTTGAGCACAATTATACTGTTCTACATTCATTTTTCAGAAAAGTGGGTGGAATGTAATAACCCACATACACTTGCGTGGCGCTGCTAATGACTCCACACCAAGGTACAAGCACTTACGCAGGAGGGCTACAAAATTCCAAATGGATACACCTCTCTGCATTTTAGAAATGTTTTCCCACGCAAATAACAAGAGAATGGTTTTTGCGATGGTGTAACTCAAGCTTCATTCCCTCCAGAAACATCCTTCCCATATCTGCTCGTTTTACCCTCAACGTAATGATTCAGGTCAGGGGTGGCGCAAGAGGAGGACAGAGGAGCTGTAGCCCCCGTCGGGGAGTATCAACCCCCTTCCCGTCGGGAGTATCAGCCTCCCATCGAGGGAAAATTTTACACCTGTCAGGGAAATATTAACGGAAAATTGTATCATTATGCTCAAAAGATACCCTCCATTCGGTTATGTAGCCCCCCCCCCCGTCGGGCAAAGCCTGGCACCACCTCCGTAATAGGTTGAAGTTTCTATATTTTGAGCCATTCCATAGGTTTCTTATAAAGAGGTTTCTTTTCAAATTCACGAGCATGCAATTCAACATAAAGAAGGCTTCATGACATTACGTTAGTGCTCAAGAAAGACCTTCACGCGACAAGTACGAAAACCTCCTGAAATTTGAGAGTCGTTTGCAAAGGGAAATGTCGCATCTAGGAAGGGAAATGTCGCATCTAGGAAGGGAAATGTCGCATCCGATTAGACGTTTCATAAGCTAACGAGTTTCACACTGTTTTGACCCAATTAAGGCATTTAATTACCAAAGGTTTGTGCTGCGTCATTGAAATGACGTCATTTGATCTAGTTTTGTTGTTTACCTAACAAAGTCTTCAATACCCTCCGACAATCTTCTCTCAACAATGTGAAAATTGCCAATCAGCGTCGTTCTAATTTTAGACAGATTATGAATGTGCAAGGCCTACGAGGGAAAGCATTGGGCATCATGGGAACTTTATCAGTAGTAACACTGTTGGAAAATGCCCTGCTTACCAGATTATTTTACTCATGAAATGTTGCAGTTGATGCAACAATCGAAAATGCCTCGCATTAGCGAGCGGCAGCCATTTTTACGGTATTCAATGATGTAATTACAAATTTATTTCCGCCTTCGCATAGTACTTTCGCATCAGGGGGAATTACCTTCTCCTCCCCAGTTACGGTTTTTCCCCTTGTTTCGAATGACGTCACAATCTGTTTTCTTCGAAACCATATTGGGGGCATGCTTTCATTTTCTAGACTTTTCTTCCTATAAGAATAGATAGCAGGTCTCTTGTGTCTCAGATTCAGATGAGTTTTCACGAGATCAGGTACAAAGCGACAGAAATCGTTACAAAGAAAGACATAGACAACGTTATTATTATTTAGAGGTCTGAACAGAAAGAAGACACATGGAGCAGAGGGGATACTGCAGTTCCTGCTCTAGAAATAAAGTAATTCAACCTTTTGCATTGGTTTGCAGTGTAGTGACGGATGCAGCCCTACCGCCGCCGAATAATGCCAATTGAAGAACCAATCTCTCCCAAGGCAGCAAGTCCCACTGGTTCGCGTGAGCCACCTTAGCTCTGGATTACGGTAAGGTAGTTTTTTGCCGATAGAAAAGTCAAAGCCTTAATGCTACGGGACAAAAACTGACAACCATGAAAAAGTTTGCTCCAAACAGAAAATATTACGATACCATTTTCATATCAAGCTCATTTGCTGAGAAAAAAGCCAATGTGAGCCTCTGAAAATTAGCTATGCTTAAGATCTTCACTCGAAAAATTGATAGTTTTCAAGGACAGGAACACCTCAAGCTGTAGCTGCTGATAAGGAGAAAATAAGGAAATCCGTTGCTACTAACAAGGAACCTTTTGTTCATATTGTTCTTCGACAATTATGCCACCCTATACTAATACTTTGTCTTCCCACTGAAATAAACATTTTGTTTGACGAATCGTGTCTGTAAATAGGAGAAGAGAGGGTAGAGTTGCCACTTCTAAAATGGTGTTGCATCATCAAAAATTGAGCAAACTAACTTCCATATATGAACTCTCATGGGTTTATATTTTACGTGTCCAGGGTCTCAAGTGTAAATTTGAGTATACTTGCAGATTCTTGCAAGATCTGTATCTGCTGGAAAAGATTGTTGATATTTCATAAATGCTCGTAACAAGAGCGGGGGGGGGGGCGATAAGCGAGTCATTACGTTACAGTATACAGCCAGAGAGCATTCATGTGGGCTAAATATGTTGGATAGTTTGTCAAGTAATTCACAAAGACCCAAAATAAGAATTTTACATGAAAGCTACCTGATCCCCATGGCTTTTTTGGAGATTGGGGGCTTCAAACTTTTTACGATGATAAATAAAGTTTTGAGAAGCTTCCTACTTCTCTCAGCTTCATGCTTTGAGACCAGCGAAACCTGAACATTGTGAGACATTGGTTAAGGTAGGAGTGGGTTTTAAAAGTTCCAGGCTTTCTCTTGCCATCCAAGCTTTATTTGCCTATTTCTTTTTCGTCAACCTTGTTATCATACAAGATGGAATTCATTGACGTCGTAACAAAGTCTCCGTGAAAGACCCACCTGTCCTGGCATCACGTTTCCGTAGCATTTTTATTGAAGTAACACCCTCGTAGTTAGGCCTATGAACTGTGTTAACACAGTCAAGTAGAATTTGGATTCTGCACATCAAGAAGCAGTCCAACAAATGAAAATTGAGTATTGAGCGCGAAGAGGACTTTGACTTATGCACTTGGTTTGACTTATGTGAATAAATTACAAAACGATTTCTGGGAGATGCTTGCTTTGGGAGAGGATGGTTCTTGAAAAGGTGTTATTTTTACAAATAATATGAAAGTATGGAAAATATAGAACTTGTCTGTGTATGCACCATTTCTTATTTAGATATAAGAAACCTGCTTTTCAGTAACGTTCCTTCAATAAGAAACTTGCTTATTTAAATCCAACTGATCAATTTCCTGTGGATCAGAGGCGGAAAATTAAAGGGGTCTTGGGGACTCTACATCCCCCTTCCTAATCGCAATTTTGTTGGGAGATTCATAAGGAAGAAATTGAATTTCATTTCTTTTGGAATGATTAATTATTTAATGTCATAATTAGCTTGCAGGCAGGTTAAGATTTAAGAAATGATATTCATGCAATAATAGAAGTTCGAGTTCAACATTCGATATAGTATCAAATAAAAACAAGGGGTGTAATTGCAGTAACAAGCACGTATACAGAAATGTAAATGTTATGCCAAGACACAAAAATAAGATTATGTGCTGGAAATTTGAATAAGAAAGAGACACCTGAGACTGAAATCGAACAGAACGCAAAAGTGAAATTGAAGCTAAACTAGTGTCGCACATAGCATATCGGTTTCGTTGATACGGGGCAGTGATTTGGAAAGAAACATTGGCATTAGCTGAGTCCAGAAAAGTTGTTAACCTTCCTCCTGACAAAAACGTACCGAAGACAAACTTCCTCACAAGATTAAAGAAGAAAGGCATGGCTTGGATGTGGTATATGAGTTTCTTTAGGCTTTCGTAAACCTCCCTCCAGCTAGTGACCGTGTGACCGTACTGCTTCCCTTATTCTGGGCATTAGAAGAAATTATTGAAGCATTTCTGCCATTCTACCCCCTTCTCAACTATAAGACTAGATTGGAGCCACGTAAAGTTCAGAAGTATCGAATATTTTTCAGCTCCTAAGACAAGTTATTTTGTGAAACACTTTGGCCATTGGGGGAAGTTTGCAAAAAGGGCCCAATAGAGAAATAACCGAGAAAAGCGAAAGGGTCTTGAAATTTTTATTTTCAAAAAATGCCAGTTAAGTGAGTATTGACATGGACCAAACCATCAGGGGAATTTCTATGATTTTGCTGCTCACTACTTGGAAGGCATTGGGTTTATTGGGGAAATTTCCCAAGTTGTAATGCTGTTAAAAAAATGCCCTGATCCATAAAGAAAACCATCGAATCATCGAATCATGAATGGGACTGCTTAACTATCGATCTGCCCATAACCCAAATCCTTCTATGCTCTGACTAAAGATTTGTGGTTTACAAAAAATTCTTCGAAAGATCTTGTTTGTGGCTGTCCCATGACCAACCATTGCAAATGAATGGGGATAGTGGCAAATTACGTCATAGACGAATGCCTGTGACGTCAGGTCAAAGAAGGTCACGAAATTATCATGCAAGCGTAATTAATTTTTTGCTTTCATGACCGTCGCATAATCGCTTGCTTTGTCTTCAATTTTTTGGTCACACGTTCTTTTTTTGACGCCATGGAGCTCACATCTAATCATTGGAGCTATTAATGAAATAGATTTTTCAACGGTTTTCTTTCATTGATCATTCTATTGAGTCATGAGCTAATGAATAAATACTAAACTTTCGCTTACGTCAAACAGGGTACATGAAATAAACATTAAATTTCCTTCTCAGGGAACAACTTGTGGCAGACTTCAAGAAGAAATTGACTCAGTCAAACAGAAGCTGAGAGATATTGAAGTACGAATTACTAGTAAAACTACGGATAACGCGATGGATTCACCAATGGAGATCGAAGAAGCGCTGCAAATGCATAACATTGAGAAAGCGCATCCCCAAAGCAGCGGAGGAGCAAGACCAAGACCAACGGTTTTGGATGAAGCTACACTGGTATGATTTGACTGTTCATCAAATTTTGTGTTAAAAAACCCTTGTGAGCCTCTCATTAATTGTTGAAATTGTATTAAAGCCTGAATATGTAGGAATAGGTCACTCACCAAGTAATCATGGAAATTTAAACCAAGATCTCGTCATAAACCTAAATAATGTCTAAATTTAGTTCTATATTACATATAAGGGTGAGCAAACTCGTCGAGTTTTTAACTCCCGAATTTTAGGGTTTTCTACCCTAACAAATAACTGAACTGCAATGAAAAGTATAAAAGAAGATTAATACATTATACGGAAAACTGATACAATTTTGACAAGTAAACTTTGTTGTCACCCTCAAATCTACTTGTTCGGACAGGTTATCTTTCATCAATTAATTTACTTTTTCACAGCGGAAATCGAATTTCCCTAGACAATTATCTCTTGATCAAAATATGAATGGTGAATTATCTGTCTGTTATCCATGCTTAAGACAATATCTGCAACCTTCCTTGTACCTATGACCAATCTTTGGACCATGCTGCTAAAATTTAGATAACTGAGAGCTGTTTTGACTCAGCTGACCTTTTCTTAATTAAGCACAAGAATAAAAAGCTGTATACCCTCCCCTCTCCCATTTGTCTGATACCCCAATAACATTGAAATCCTTGATGCCCTTGCCCCTAAATTGGCAAGATTTACATCCCCGCCTTTCTTGTTTCATATGGCGTTGCGTACCCTTTCATACAGTAAAAAGATATTGTAGCACCCCCCCCCAGTTCCCAAAAATTTAAGAACCACAGTGCCCCCATTCTGCAGCTTGTACTTTGTTTTAGGCAGGGCCAACAGAGGTTGCCAGCCTTTTAACTGAAAAAACATTCCGTGTGCGAGCTACCCTCTCTGACACTCTCTCCCCCTCCCCTCTCCCCCCCTCTCCCTCCCCTCTCCCCCCCTCTCCCTCCCCTCTCCCCCCCTCTCCCTCCCCTCTCCCTCACCTCTCCCTCACCCTCTCTAGAAGAAGAAATAGAGCTTGAGCATGGCTAGGATGTGAAATAAGCTTTAATGGTCAGGGACCGCGCATGTTGAAAGTTTTCCTGACCACACATATTGGTTTCCTTCTAGAGCAGTGAATCAGTGGGTGATACACCGGCCGTAAAGCCAAGGACGGACCTGAAAGGGGAAATCAACTCATTAGAAATCGAACTTCAAAGGGCGGAAAAAGAAGTAAAATCTTTGAAAGGGAAACTCCATGATGTTGAACAAGAAAATGATATACTTCAGATGGAAAAAGAAGAGGTTTGTTAGATTTAGAAATATGAAGAACTATGCAAAGCTGTGATGATGATGATAATGTTGTATTGTTATTATTTTCAATTATTTTTATTATTGATGAGCTACAGTAGCGGACCACAACCAGTGGTCTTAGGTATTGCAGCATGCCTATCCTTCTTTCATGTCTAGGACTTTTCGAATTATTCTAGCAGTTCCAAGCAAACAAGGTTTCTGTAGTTCTTCCACTGTCAGTTGTAATCCCATTTTCTCAATCCAACCCTTGACCCCCTTGGCTACTGTCCCTAATGCTCCTACTACCACAGGTATCACATCTACTTTTTTCATTTTCCAAATCCTAGCTATCTCACACTTCAATTCATTATAGTTCACACACTTTTCTTCTTCTTTCTTTACAATTCTCACGTCGAATGGGCATGACGGGTCGATCAATGGGCATTTTTTGGCATTATTATTATTATTATTATTTTTTTTTTTTAATTATTTTTATTATTATTTTTATTACTTTTATTATTATTTTTATTATTGTTATTATTATTATGTCTTCTAAATACGCATCTCAAAGCAAGCTGTTAAATGCTTTGGAAATGGAAATGTGATTGCGGATAACTGCCTGTCATCAAAGGAATCACATTACTTTCTCCTTCACTACAAGTACTCAACAATTAAGAACTAATCTTAAAATCCGGGCTGTCCCTAATAAAGCTGTCTTTTGCGCATGTTCAATCTTCAACGTAATTCCAATGTCCTTTACAAACTTTTGAAATTTGATGGATACTGATCCTAATTGCACCAACAACTACTGGAATGATCGACACCTTTCGTATATCCCAAAGCCTTGCTATTTCATCCTTTAAAGGTCCATATTTCTCAATTTTTTTTCCAATTCTTTTTCAAGGGCTGTACATATCCAGGTATTGCAACATCAATTATCTTAACCTCGTGGGGTTGTTTATCAACATTATTATGGTTGTGAATGGTTGTGATTATGATTATGACGATTATTATGATGATGATGATGATGATGATGATGTTGATAATTGCTGTTTTTTCCAGCTGGTAAAAGTAAACCATGATTGGGATGCTCAATACAGGAGGCTTCAGGAATACCTCAGAAAGGAATTGAGGGGAAGAGACGATGCATTTCAAAAATTGCAGAGAGAACTGAGCCAAGAACATCACCAGGCGCATAGCTCTGTGAAGGAGCTTTTAGATCAGAAAGATACAATAATTGAAGAACAAGCATTGAAGATACGAAGTTTGAAAGAAGAGATGGACAAGGCCACATTGGAGGGCATGCAAAAGGCGCAGAGGAAGCTAGAGAATGATACGGAGGCGAAATATCAAAGAGCCAAAAAGTTATTTCAAGATCAGAAACGAGAGAACGACATATTGATTAGAAAAGAAGAGGTTTGTTTATTATGATTAGAATAGATTATCTTTTTTATTATAGTTAGTACGAAAAGCTGGAAAATATTGTAAAATATGATGTTTGATAAGGTCTCTTTTGGTAAACTGTGCGTTTACAATGCTTTTTATGGCACTAATAAATGGTAGGTCATCAAGGTCATCTCCGTGAAATTTCCTTCAGTTGAAAGTGATGCTATTTATAAAGGTGCAAATGATTAAAGGTTTTTTACATGTCTTACATTAAGCGTGCGTTGGTAAAAGCCACAACATAAGTAATGAGCGGGGTCTCCCTATAATTATTTTTGCAATCATATCCCGCTGTTGGTATAGTTTATCTCTTCAGCCAAAGCGAACGATCGAGAATTTGTTTGGCTCTCTTCGCGAAACAGAATTTTATTATTATTTTTATAAAATTATTTACACTAGGCGAAGTATATTAAGCTAGTTTAATGGCTAATTGAAGCCTTCTATTTACAAGAGATTATATATTAAATTATAAAAAATTTAAATAAATACTGAAATAATTACAATGAATAGGATAAAGATAAAAAAATTAATTAAAATGATAAAGTAAAATGTACAAAGTTAAAACTAAAAGAATGACCACATAAATGCCAAAACAACTCCAGTGCAGAGCCAATACCCATTGACTAGTTGGTATTACTTTTTTTTGATAAACATTTTATTCTATGTTTTGACAATTATAGACTGCATTGCAAGAGAACCAAGTATTGAAAGATGCTGTTGAGGTGCTTGAGAGAGAGACAAAATCGCTCAACGCACGAAATAGGATGCTTGAAGGAGAAATTGAACGCCTCGCTGTGTTGGTTGAACAGCCTCAAGAAAGAAGACATCGATCATCACCAGCCTCACTCAGTCTTCAAGATGAGCCACCATTTGGAAGGCCAATGAGCAGAGCTTCAGAGGAGCAAATCGAGGTGCTCAAACAACAGATATCAATTTATGTTGAAGATTTCAATACGGAAAAACAAGAGAAAGAGAAGCTTATTGAAGAAGTGAAAAGATTGAAAATCAAGTTGAAAGAAGCACAGAATGAAGCTGCTGACTGCTTGAAACAGGTAGATAACGTTTGTTTTTGTTGCTTTTTAAGCCTAAAGAAAGCATCCTTTTCCATCTAAACAAGATCTTCAAGAGAGTCTTCCATGCCTTAGGGTTATGTCAGACAGCCAAGTTATTCCTGAAGCTGCACCAAGCATTAAGCTTATTTTAAAATCAAATTGTGTTAATTACAATCTTACAATCTTGAATGTTTCAATTGTTCCCCACTTCTTCTACGATATAAAGAGTTCTCAACTTGTGTCTAAAAATGACAAGTTTCTATGAACACATCTCTTGGAAGTTTACTAAAATAGTACAGTCTTTAAGGCTAAAGGACGTCTCTTAAAAATCTTCTGGGCATAATTTCAATCCTACTATCATTCGCAAAATTTTTGGACTCCTAAGCAGAAAAACGAGTTTTGTTAATGTTGAGACGAAACAGCTGCACATTTCTTATATGCCTCTTTGGTATTGATCAATTTTTGTACAATCGACATTGACGCTGGGGGAAGGGGGTTTTTTACCCCCATTTTCCTGCTTTTTTACCCGGTTTCCGACATTTTGCAGCTGATTGTAGGTGATTTCCTATGGGTATTGCACATGTCCTTGCTTTTCAGTAGAAAGTCTGTAACTTGCTTGCAGCTTTTGTTGCATTTTCAATCTCTTAACGTATACATCTCTTGTCTTGATACCTTACTTGAAATCGTATCTTTGTAGATGAAAATATTTGAAAACGATTATAATCTGGAAAGAGAAGACAAATTGAGACAAGGTCGTATAGTTGGTTATGGCTATGAGGTAAGGAAGACCTTGTTCAAAATATTTCATTTTCTAAAACCACTTTGTTCAGGATCAGGGGACGCTTACATTAGGGGTTAGTTTATAGTCATTCCTATTGTTTACCGTCGTTTAAAGGAGAATACCTCTCACTTGATTTTCCACTAGTCTTGCAATATCCCCCCTTTGAACATGAGAGCTAGTGACAACCTTGATCATTAGATATTTGATGATTGATGTTTAAGATAAACTTACTAATTGCAAAATCAAACTTTTTCAGGAGGGTCAAGGTTATATGAGAAAACCCCCTTCCCCGAGAGTGGATTTCCAGGATGAAGATGCAAGGCTTAATAGAGAGTATCGCCAACTGAGGGATGACCATTCAAAAATTGCTGATAGAATGGCAGAGTTTGAACGCAGACAACGAAGGCCGGAGCGTTTCACAAATTCGGTATGTTTCTATTGCACATGTTTATTTAAATTCTTTCACGGTTACCACGTTCATCAATGCAAATTGCTTTTCCGGGCCCGTTACGAAACTTGACAACTTGTAGAACTAACCATAGTTAATGCATAGATCAGAACGAAGGGAAGACAGAAAAGAGAGTGAAACGATGACTTTTTCGCTTAAAATTGATGGTGTTTTGGTGCAGGTCTGCACTAAATTAACAGGCTAACACCATGACATGAAAAAGCTTGCTGACCATTTGCTGTCTTCATAAATGAAAACTTTAAATCATTAGATTATAAAGAAACGCAGCTTTATTAATTAAGAGCCAGATTCGTTGACAATGACAATAACGGTGCTGCGCCCATATTGCTTTTGTTTGAGACCGACTGGTTATACTGGTTATGGTTGTAGCAAAATATGGAAACAACCACCTTTTCTGGTCTAACATGTTCTGGTTGGTTTTTTGTGGGTTTGTAAACCAATTTTTGTATATTCAAGACATTTCTGGACTGACTCACAAAAAAATATGGGATGGGCACCCCAACACCCCCTCGCAAATTTTCATTTTTGTTTATAACTCAAATATTATTGAATTGATTTATTGATCGATGTACCTGGGTCTGTGGTTATATGACTAATTCCATCGCCATTTTAAAATTTTAGGTCTACAACGCACGTGGTGCATCACAAGTCCCTTCGCCTCCCCAACCGTTTGCAGAAAACACTCCCGAGAATGAAATGTTTTTCGGCGGCCAGGTTGTTCGTGATGGTTCCAATCCTGAGCTTGCATGCCACAAGCCTGACCGGAGTTTTGATAACAGTTCCACTCTTTTTCGTCACAAACTTGATCACATTTAGCATTTTGATGCTGGTAGAGATTATAGTCCACCCTTTGAACATGTTTCTTTATCTTTATTTCTTTACTTTATTTTACTTTATTACACTGAATTATACAATCACTGTTATTCTATATAATTTAGAAAATAACAAAATAAATAACATAAGGACTTGTAGCAAACTATTAGGCACTTTAATAATCTTTTGCATATTTTTCACTAGATATAAGACACTTGAATATTTAAGGAAACTAAGAAAGTCACGAAAATGTACTAGATTTACAAAAACATTTTCCTCCAGAATAAAAATAAAAGCTGCTAGCATAACCCAAAAATCCCTGAAAATTTAAATTTAAGATATTCCAAAAATATTTGCATATAATCCAATCCTTGCATATAACCCACATACTTTGTTTCTTGATGGTATTTTTAACATGTTGTATGGCGTTGCATTTGAATAACATAAAAACACTTTTGATTTCTGAGAAACGGTTGATTCAATTACTTATTTCTGGGAAAATTCGGTCGCTGTACTTGTAATTTCACACCACCAAAATAGAACCCTTGTTTTGATTGAGAAGAGATGTGCCGTATTAAATATTTACTCTTTGCCGTTCTGTACGGTTCTGTAGTTCAATGCTCGATGTCCCTGGCGACAGTTTTGATTATTGAACGTGGAACCCAAAGATAGTCATTGCTTTGAGTTCAAAGCTGGCTTGGATGGTTGTGACAACTTCAACCGTTGTGTTCATCGTTCAATGGTGAATTAGAGATTTTGAGTATCTGATACCCGAGGTTAAAATCCTCGAGCAGACGCGCAATTTTAATACCCTCAGGGGAGAGCCCTTCAAAAGTTGTGATAGTTTTGCGGATTTTAGATTCAAGCAGTGTGAATATTGTTTCCAAAAAGGTCACAACTTTGGGAATGAGTAATAATAGAGGGATAGGGGGCTCGACCGTAGTACCCTAAATTTCTCGAGTGCTACCACAGGCACTTGTCAAAGTTCTCGATATTAGGATGTTGGGTGTTTGCTCCCTTGAATTTCTTTGCTCACGGTTGACATTGACATTCTAAGTTGTCATAGTTGACATGCTTCACGGGAGAGGGCTGCATTGCACACGTCGTTGAAAAAATAGTCTAAATTTATGACAGCTGTCGTAAACAAGAAAAGGGTATGCCCGATTGCAGTGATAATTTTTTACGGCTGCATTCTTCTATGCCTCTCGATATATTGATCATGTGAAGTTCACTTCAAAACCCTTTACAAAAATCGCCCGCAAGGCTATGCTTTTAGAGTTGACTAGGCCTTTTAAGGGTAAGGCAGTCAGTTTCTTGCCGGCTGGAGTGCGTTCAGAGGAAGGCCAGGGTAAGGTTAGGGGCAAGCTGGAAAAGCTACAATTGATATTGTCTTTTCCAGAGGCGCATCTATGTGGTTGTTTAGCAATATACGGCCTCTTTAAAGAACGAAATGGATGAATGAATGAATGAATGAATGAATGAATGAATGAATGAATGAGTAAATAAATTGGTGAGTGAAAAGATAAATAAGTGTGTGATTGTTTAATTAGATTGGATGAGTGAAAGAAAAATTGGAGTAATGAATGAAGAAACAAATGAATCAATGAATGAACAAACAGAGGACAACTGAAGTGATTGAATGAAAAAATAGAGTGAAAGATGGATTAATGAATGGAAGAGCATAAAAACAAACGAACGAATGAATGTGCCTCCTTAAAAAAGCTGAAAATAAATTTATTGAAATTCCTGGCAGAGTGAGAAAGTTACCTTCGCATTTGCTAACTTTCGCCGTTGACTTTAATAACCTTAGGTGGAGAGATCTCAGCAAGGAAATAGTCTGTATTGACTGCATATTTCACTATTATATTAAGTTTTGATAAATTTTATAGATTTGATTAGATTTTCTAGAATTTTTATTTTATTATACAAACTAAGATCAGATTAAAAGCATTTTGAGATTTGGAAGGCTCTCAAAAATGAAAAATTGAAAGAGCAGAAAGTTCCGAAAATCTTTATGTCTAAGGTGTCTTTATCTCATAAGAATTCTGGGAAAATAAGTTAAGCAGAAAAACCGGGCCATCATTAAAAAGAAAGAGGTTTTTATCAGAAATGCTTTAAATTGTGTGAAAAATTAGAATGCTGAACAACGCCAAAATTTTACTTGTTTTTATAAAGCAGGGATTTAGAAAACCACTCCCGCAAGTGGGTGTAAAGTGAAGTTACAATTGATGCTAGGAGCAAGCTGGCCTTAAACCGGCTTTTTATGTCACGCCTAATCATGAAGTTAGCAACACAGCTAATAAAGCCTCAGACACATACGAATCAAGTTTATGCTTTTGTTCCTCTTCATGATAATGTACTTGCAATGGCGTAGCCAGGGTTATTTCAATGAGGGGGTAAGTAGCCAATTAAGGGATGAAAGGTGCCGTATGAGTTTAAGTCAGACACCACAATTTTCACCATTTGGGGATGGGGGTAATCCCTTTGCTTCCCAGGGTCCTTTTGCGTTATGGTATTTTCACCAGCAGACTTTTATCAGCCAAAGATAAGACGAAATGGCCGATAAATTGATTGTGCCATTCTTTAGTTGCCGGAAATTTGGACAATTTGCTGAAAAAAATGCCTGCACAAGACCAAGAACACTCGTTTTCAAAGCAAGTTTTTTCCCATCGTAACACCCCTACGGCGCTCCTAGAAACACCTTTTAACCCCCCCCCCCCCCGCAACCGCTCATGCTAAGAAGCTGTCCATAATCCAGCTTTCGATATCTTTAGTTGCGACAAAAAACTTCACTTTTATCGTTTCTTTTTTCCAGATTTCTTCTCTGGTTTTCTTTCGACTTCTGGTGCGTTCTTCGCTTTCCGGTACAAGTAATAAAGTATTGCCAGAATGCACAGCGGCCAAACTGCGAAACCACTCAAGCCACGCAATTTGCTCATTGCTGATTTCTTCTGTAACCCGACGAGATGCACAGTGAAGATTAACACTGAATTTGCTGAAAGGAAACAAAAACACAAAATGTTTAAGAGGTACGTACCCTTTCACTCTCGACATCGATTGTGCAGTAAAAGCTAATAAATTTTGCCCCTTTCCAAGGGGGCACTGATGAAGCTGGAGCAAAGAAGCCTTGAAATACCAAAAACGCTCTATCAAGCCCCAAGGGGGGAATTTGATTTTTGAGGTTTAGGGGGGCTGGCTCCTTAGAGAGGGGGGCTTGTTATAAAAACTGTCACTAAATACAAGTTCAGAAGGTTCTACAAAAGAGGCCTTACGTGGTATAACATTTCCAACTGCTTTAGAGCCATAACCCAAATGTGGGGGAATGATCAACTTTCGTCTTTCTCTGAAACAAAGGTGAAGCTCATGTGATGCAAAAATCAAATATCAAATACAATAAAAAAACTTCTTTACTTCAATTATTTGCATCACTAGAGACAATACTCTGGAGGAGCCCTGTATTTTGGGGTGAAATATTAGTTTTAATGCATTTTCATGTATTCCTCAGCATTTTGAATGTAACATATCCCACATCCATTCCTGTTGTGGTTACATTACAGTTACCTGGAAGTAAGGAGGACCTGTGCTGCCCTCTCCTTTCTTATAATTTGTCAAAAATTAATTCATAACAGTAAATCAGGTTAAATGTTAGTGATAATAATACATCTTTAAATTCAAACCGTACCCTAGACACATTCCATGGACTCCTCTTTCCCATCCTAAAAAATAAAATAATTTTTTAAAATGTTATGTTTCAAATCTACAATTAAAGAGCACCAGCTTGTATAGTTTTGTATATTTGTGAGGGAACTTAGGGGCAAGAGGATATCATAGCTTTTATATTCTTAGTGCATATAGATTTTAAAGATTATTGCAAGTAGATAAGGCACAATTTTAAAGAATTTTTGTTGAATACTTGCATGTTTTACTTTTATCTTTAATCTCCTCTTGACTGTTTTGGTAATACACTGCACCGATTAAAATAGTTCTAATATATTTAATCTTCTAGAGCCAACAAACCACACCACTGGAAAGCAGATCAGCAGTTTTGCTGTTGGGAATGTTTGCAGGGTAAGTGTTACCTTTACAACTCGATAAAACTGTCAATCATCATTAGATCGACTGGGGGCTTCACTGCCAATTTTAGTCCACAATGATTATTGTAATGATTTAATAATGATAAGTAACTATCAAATTAGTAAAGAGTCCCATTAGTAACTGGTTCACTTGATAAAAACCGACAATAATTATTGTTACCACCAGGGGCTTTACTGTCAAGATCACTTTTAAGGGTGGACCACTTTCAGATCACTGATACAGTGTATATTGTGTGTTTACCTTTTATCAAATTCCCTGAACCAAGTTGGAATTTCAGAGGAGATCTACCCTCTCTCATTGATGTGTCAAATATATTTCCATTTTCTAGCATCCCCTGTTAACAAATAGTTTTGGTAGTAGAATTTAATATTGATTAAATAAGAATTGATGAAAATTTAAGGGACATAAGACAACAAGTAAAAGGCAATGCTTTTTAAAAAATCAGGAATGCCTGCACTAAATTTGCAAAATATTGCTGAAATAAGCAAAATGAATTGTTTTTCTTCAAGTTGAATAAAAATCTTACTGTGTATTCAACTTGAACATTGTCTCCAATTCCAGCATATTCTTTGCATGCATCTGGTTTATGCTGAAAAATAAGTAATTACCAACAGCATAGAAGACATCTGCACAGAGAAGTGAAAATATCTGGGGTCCTGAACAAATTCTGGCTTTGTTATTTGTGATGCTCTTGCGTTTTCAAGATTTAGGTTTAAAGGTAAACTTCAACAATAACAATAAAAAAAGGAACGTCTTCAACGGTTCCATGTTGAAATGTGGGCGTTGTTGCTTTCCCTATAAAAGATACATTTATGCATACAAAAGAATCACAGATTGATTATAGATCACTTTACGACGTTTAAACTGATAGATTTACACTTTCGGACATTTGCGTTGTTTTGTTGTCCCAGATGTATTTGCTTTTGCATTCCTCTGAGATTTCATCCTAAACAGCGGTGAATCAAAACCGAGATACAGCAGGTGGTCTTCAACAAAATGTGGACAACACCCAAGTTTTGGGCTGTAGTCATTTCGCAGGATCTAAATCAGCAAATGCCATTTGCTTAACCGAATCTTGCCATTGCTTCTCCGAAATAAAAGTTGTGCAAATGCTTTTTTAGCAAAAAGTTTGCTTGCAAATTTATTTTTTTACAGCAAAGCAATGTCTCCGCACTTGCTTATTTAGCTTAATTTGCTTGAAGTGATTAACTAGCCCGGTTAATTTAAAAAATAGATCATTGAAGTATAATATATCTGCAAGTCTTACATAGACTTTAAACTCCTCAAGTTGTTTGTTTTAGCGAATACGTACCTCGACTATTATCTGCAAATCTTGAACCTTCTTCGCAATAACATCAGCAATTGCCGTGACCAGGACTGCTATAAGAATATGTTTTGCATCCATTGCAATTAAAAGCTACCTAAAACCTCCTGTAAAGACGAGACTACACATACCTATACAACATAACACAACAACAGACTAAAACTGGTGACTCCTTTGTTTTATTCCAAACTTGGGAAGCAATCTTCAGCTGACCTCGTAATTACGTAGATATCTTCCAATACGAGGTAGTCCTGCAATGTCTGCAAGAAAATGGCGGAGCTGCGAGAAAACGAGCTTTTGGACCTACCACACAAAGATGTCTGCGAATATTTGAATAAAGAGCTAAATGACATCATAAAAGATCCTCTATTACGGGATCTCCCCGCGAGTCCGACTGTTGAAGAGATAAATTCAAGACTTGCACTTGAAAAAGGCAAAGCAATAATTATCTACTTGAAACGACAAACTGAAGATGGAGAGAAAAATATCAGTGAGACATTCTTTGAGCTTTATTCTAAAATGAAATAACCATGTTTGGAATTCTGTCACCTTCCAGTGTCCAATGAGTTAAGATCTACTCAGTTGCAAGACTGATTGATAAAACTTAGTCAGAAAAATTGAAAATTATTTTGTTATTGAATTTTATGGTTTGATAAAACCATGCCATAAATAGGCCATAAAAATAGTATTTCTAGTGAAAAGAGTCGGCCATGCTCCAAACAATTGGAAAAGCGTTATTATGTATCTATAGGGAGCAACTGCTAGTTTGCAAAAATTGCTATTTCCCTTGTGGCAAACTACCAAGCCTTTAACACCAGATTTTGGTCCTTTCGACAGAAGCCTAATGAAAAATATATGCATTTGCACAACTGCTTGTAGTCAATGTTCCCATAATTCTGACTTTTATTTTCAGCCCTTGTTGTGGAGGAGACAGCAACAATAAGACAACTGAAGGCAACAGTTGCTAGAAATCTTGCCTTGAAGATAAAGAGAGAGGATGGCCCTCAACATATTAGCTGGTTCGTTCATGAGATTTTACACAAAGCATTTAGTTTAAAAATGAAATCTTAATCCCGATGCTAGAAAGAATAGTTAATGATTTTGTATGCCAAGATGGGGGTTAATGAAAATAACCAGTGACAATGAACATGCAGGTCCACAAACCTACAGTATTGTACACAGTATGTGGTCCCACAAACCTAGAGAGATTCATGGAAGTCACAGTAAGAATCGTTTTCAGCAAGCTGCTTAGCCACCAAACTATCAAACCTTCCAAGGTCAGTATATTGGTTCCAAGACAAAAACCTGAGAGCACAGGCCTTATCGCCACAGGCTGACATCAGCTTGGGTTAACAAATGAGCCTGGGTTAACAAATGAATTCTTTGCTTTCTTGTTTGCTTGCTTGCATGTATCCGCATCTTACTGCCATTTCTTTGTTATTTTATTTCTTGATTTTATCATGTTACAGGCGCTATGTCTGGAAAACATATTGGCTTGTGCACAATGGTGAAAAATTGATGGATGAAGCAAAATCTATAAGAGAGTAAGTAATGATGTTGCAAGTTTAATTTGGGTTGGTTTTTTGTCTGTTTAAATGTTAAGGTGAAAGGCCAAAGAAATCAACAATTATTCAATGTTTTGAAGTATCAACAAAACACAACTTCAAGATAAAAAACTATGATTCAAAAGACTAGGTAACAATTGTTCACAGCATGAAACATAATGGAAGATGAGCTCTAATGGAAGACTAGCGCTAAATGTCAATCACTCAACGCAACATGAGTCAACATAATGATAAATGTGATGATTCATATTCTTACATTCTCCTTTAGAAGCCCCCCCCCCTTTATTTAGCAGCCTTTCCATGGAGGGACGCTGATTCCAGTTTGTTGATTCAACCAGGGTGCAAATCCAGAATGTTTCTGCTCTGACTACGCAATATTCATTGATAGTATGAATGATTTTTTGGAAATATCTATTTGATGTTTTAATGTTACAGGTATGGAATTCAAGACCAATCAAAATTGACATTTATCAAGAGATTAAGAAGAAAATAATCATCATTTACTATTATTGGTAATGGATTGATTATTTCTAAAAATGGTATCAACCCTATAGAAGCAATAAGGGTGCCTGGTGTACTTAAGGGGGCAAGAGGCCAGTAATTCACCCTTTTGGATTTGGGTTTATTGTGGTGAAATTAGAAGATAGTATTGAAAAGGTATTGTCTTTTCAATAATGTTGGTTACTGGGTAATAACATCAAAATATTTGAATTTTTTAGCTCAGAAGAGCAACTAGACAATCAGACAACAGTATCTTTTCAGCCAAAAATATCTGCACAGTCATAACCATATGGTTAATTTTTTATATTAAACTAGAAATTTTGTTGCCCAACCTGAACTGCTGTTAAAAGGACATATGCAGCTAGTTAAGATGAAGGGAAGAAATAGACACAGCAAATTTTAGTGGAATGATTGATTTTTGTCAGGGCCTTTGAAACAAAGATTTTGTGTTCTGAAACGTACAACCCTTGTAATATCATTACAACTGTACACCCCAAAACGGAACAAACCATCATTGTCTTTGGGGTGGGGGTAGAGCGTTTAGCAACTAAACCAACTCATTTTATGCATGTGTGCAAAACGTGTTATTTCAAGATTAACGAGAATCAAAAATTGTCTCAATTACTTTGACTAGGATTTGAGGCATTCTCAGGGAACGTAGGGCTGCAAAAAGAGGCTGGACCGTAGCTATTCTGTGCCCACGCGGTCCATGACGCAATTGTTCTATCTATTGGCTTTGATTCCTTAATGATATGTAAAAATTATGCACCAAGTTTCACCATGAATAAGGAGAGGACCAATAAGAGCTCACGTTTCTCCTAAACATCTGCTTTTGAATCAAGGGAAGACATTTGACGATTTTTGTAGCAGGTGCAGAAGCGATTTGCACATTTTAGCGTTTTGCAATTTTCTGCCAAAGCAGGTCTACCTTCATCATGTTTTTGACGTTTTTAAAAAGCATCTCCGCTTTTTCAGCAGCAAGTAAAAATGGTGGCACAGGAAGGATCGATGTGAGTTGTTTAAACGCTTATGTAGTTGTTTCGAATCTCGCTTAGCAGTCTAGATTTGTTTTTGACTTCATCAGTTTTTTAGATATCCAGTTGATAAGCGCAGCTAGACAATGAAGCCTCGAAACGAAGACAGTTACCTTTATCACATTCAATATTATCGTTTTCTTGACATTTCATTAGATAAATCGTGAAGACCTTAATAGCATGGCTTGAACATTAAAACAAGGGCATAGTTGTTTGAAGATTTAAAGCGGGTCTACTAGGCCACAATTCAAAGTTTAGAACCTTTCGAACCTGGCTTGGTTCATCATCAGAAAAAAGTAAAACTAATGAGGATGATTAATACCCAAAAAAAAAAACAAAGTTAAGAGAGCCAGACAACATGAGCGTGATCCCCCAGAAAAACGGAGATACCTTTGGCAAATCCCGATGAGGATGACTTAGAGGAGAACTTGTGGAGCAGATGGCTACTGGATATGAAGTTCAGGACATGTAGATTTTTAGACTTCACTCGCAATTTATGATTAACAGTTTGAACTTAATAACCGTTCTACTGTTTTTAATTATTTGTTGGTAAGTTTATAAAGTTATATCGCAATTAATATATAATATACAATCCACCAAAAGAGTACGAAATTATAACATCATACGCGACAATAACTTAAAAACTAGATGAAATATACGATAACGTTACAATCATTAAAAATGCACGAAAGTTAGAGGTGTTACTTCCGTTGCACGAAAATTACAGTTGCACGTTAAATGCGATGGTCAGAAAATCTGTGATTTAGTGAATCGAATTTAACCTCATTTTAACAGAGGGAGGATTAATGTGGATTCTGAACAGTTGACATTTTGTTGGCCTTACTTGATATCATATGTCATACAGGCCTTGTTTGGTAAATTTGTGTTAATTTTTTAATCTTTTATTTTGCATACATTAATTTTGACAAGAATCCAATTAATAGCAGTAAAATCTTTTATTAAAAAGATCATCCTGTATAAAAATAGTCTATTATCATCCAATCTGCTAATATAATTACTATCAATATCATTTTTATTGAATGACTTGCTCAACTTTATGCTATGCAGCGGTCATGCGCTGGTGATGTCACCATTCTATTAACTTGCCCCTATCACGAGTGAAAAATGTTTGAAATATGGTGTAGAAGTGTCCTGTGACCTCACATAGTAAAGTGCTAGTTGTCCTGTGACCTCACATAGTAAAGTGCTAGTTGTCCTGTGACCTCACATAGTAAAGTACTAGTAAAAACGACAGCTGAGGAGGCAACTTGCTACTCTCTCTAAGATAAACCCAGATTGATTCTTAAGACGATAACAATATAAAACGCACTACTACAATATTAACATAATAAGCATTAATTAGAGTTCTTAATATTAGTATCCAGTCCCATTACACAGGAAGCTAGTTTCGCTATTGTGCCCAGTTTGGCGATGATTTGTAGCAAGAGTTTTTTCAATGTAAATGTCTATTTGCAATTTTTGTTTCTTTCATATACTAGGTATTTATTCACGCTGCCTTGGTCATAGTAATTTTCTCGTCAACCATCGTTCCCACCTCGTCAGTCATCCCCCCGCAAAACAACCCCAGCTCATTGGAACAGGCTGGAAGCATTAATGGAACAGGTCAGTCTATATCCTACAGCTTTGGCATTTCGACCAAGCCCAAACCAACTGTTTTTGTAGATCAAGGCTCTCGCAAAGAAGATCCAGCATTTAACTCGAGTGCTCTGACTCATGTGCGAAGTAATTCCATACCTTCAAGCGTGCAACCATCTTTTGAAGCGAAATCCTTCAGAGATGCAGTCAAGACTCCTTCTTTTATTCATGCTAGCAGCATTGCGACGCAGCCAAATGCCTCAGCAAGACTTATCATCAGTGCGAAAGAAGGGAATTTCGGTTCCAGTGAATCGTCCAGTTCGACAGGTTCATTATCTCCTGGTCCACAACGCCGGATGACTCCTTCTGGCTGTGAATCATCATTGTCCATTGGTGAACTGTTATTGATGATGCAGGAGAACAAGAACTTTATGAAAGTAGATGACATTCAAGGCTATCCCCATCTTCGATATGATTGCTTTACCAAAAGATGCAATAAATTTTGTCTTCGACGTCTCGACTGCCTTCAATCCCTAGGCATCCAGAAAAAGCACAACCTAACAGTAGGTCAGCCAATGGCTTTTGTTTGTTCTGATGATGGCAGAATATCTCTACGGCACCTTCCAATCTCTAAGAGAGAATTCTGTGGCTGTATTTTTCCAACAACTGCAAAGAATACTAAAAGAGCTCACCGTGCCTGCCCTGGCAGTCGCCTTTGTGATGCCTTAGATAAACAGTACCTCACACATAGTGCCTTTGCAGTTAACGCTCTTCTAGTCAACTTGATGCTCATGATAATCGTAAGTAGGATGGAAGGGCCACCTGTGTTTATTGCCAATGCAAGACTCATGTCTCAGGCTTGTGTTTTTGGACTGTGTGCTTTTGGCTTCTTCGAAATTCTAGGCCACAATGCAAGCCTAGTAGCCTGTACCTTGTCCTATATAACTCCATTCTACAATCTTAATTTCTGGTTATTCTTGCTAGCGTCCTGCGTTTTCATTAGAAGACCGAACTTTCCTCCAAATCAATGGATTTCAACGTTTGGCTACCTCTCCATTGTCTCTGTTGCCGCGGCCATTTTCTCCCTCTTAGTTGTCAACTTCAACTATTCTCCGTGTGGTCCCGTCGAAGAAACCATCATTTCCAAATCAAGCATCACCCTGTACAGCTTGTTCGTTAGTGTCATTCTTCTTTGTTCCATGTATGATGTTTGCAAGAACCCACAAAGAGTCCCAAATAATCCATCTGCGATCGATATGGGTAATGGTTATTACCAAAGCAAAGATGGCAACCAGCCGATATGCAACACTCGCCAATGGAATGAGGGCAAAGGGTATGAAACAGAGCAAGGAATGGCCATAAAATGGTCAGAGACGGAGCCTAGAACGAAGATGGAAAAGTCGGAATCTGGAGGGAAAGCGACGAGCGAAAGATCAGAATCTGAGGGAAAAGCCACAATGGAAAGGTCAGAATCTGTGGGAAAAGCCACCGTGGAAAGGTTAGAATCTGAGGGACACGCCACCATGGAAAGGTCAGAATCTGAGGTGAAAGCCACAAAGGAAAGGTCAGAATCCGAGGTGAAAGCCACAAAGGAAAGGTCAGAATCCGAGGTGAAAGCCACCGTGGAAAGGTTAGAATCTGAGGGAAAAGCCACCGTGGAAAGGTTAGAATCTGAGGGACACGCCACCATGGAAAGGTCAGAATCTGAGGTGAAAGCCACAAAGGAAAGGTCAGAATCCGAGGTGAAAGCTACAAAGGAAAGGTCAGAATCTGAGGAAAATGCCACCGTTGGAAGGTCAGAATTAGAAGGAAAAACCAAAGTGGGAAGGTCAAAATCTGAGGGAAGAGCCACAATGGAAAGGTCAGAATCTGAGGTGAAAGCCACAAAGGAAAGGTCAGAATCGGAGGGAAAAGCCACAAAGGAAAGGTCAGAATCTGAGGTGAAAGCCACAAAGGAAAGGTCAGAATCTGAGGTGAAAGCCACAAAGGAAAGGTCAGAATCTGAGGTGAAAGCCACAAAGGAAAGGTCAGAATCGGAGGGAAAAGCCACAAAGGAAAGGTCAGAATCTGAGGTGAAAGCCACAAAGGAAAGGTCAGAATCCGAGGTGAAAGCCACAAAGGAAAGGTCAGAATCCGAGGTGAAAGCTACAAAGGAAAGGTCAGAATCTGAGGAAAATGCCACCGTTGGAAGGTCAGAATTAGAAGGAAAAACCAAAGTGGGAAGGTCAAAATCTGAGGGAAGAGCCACAATGGAAAGGTCAGAATCTGAGGTGAAAGCCACAAAGGAAAGGTCAGAATCTGAGGTGAAAGCCACAAAGGAAAGGTCAGAATCGGAGGGAAAAGCCACAAAGGAAAGGTCAGAATCTGAGGTGAAAGCCACAAAGGAAAGGTCAGAATCCGAGGTGAAAGCCACAAAGGAAAGGTCAGAATCTAAGGTGAAAGCCACAAAGGAAAGGTCAGAATCTGAGGTGAAAGCCGCAGTGGAAAAGTCAGAATGTGAGGGAAAGGTGACGACGATAGAAAGGCCCGAATCTGAGGAGATGAGTACTTCAGAAGCAATCAACAAGGATCACCAGCTGACAGCTTCTTTCTACTTTTGGCACCTGGTCATCTTCATCTGTTGCTGGTTTCCTTTCATTTTCGTCAGAATCACTCTCCTTTATGGTGACAACACCACGAAAATAGAAGCGATGCTCAGAACAGAGCAGTTTAGCTGTATTCTGTATTTTTTGGCTCCTTTTCTGGGCTTGCTTCTAAACTATTGCCAAGCCATGTCTGAAGAATCATCAAAAATTAGAGGTGAAGATTATGATTATGCCAACAAAATACTTTGGGATATTGTTTGATATGAAGGGTTTGTGATTACGTAAGTGGTAAATTATGGTGGGGTTAAATGATTTATTCATTTTACATGTTGTCAGTAATAACTGTTGAACCTATTCATTGCCATTGATCTCATATTACCCAATGTACGTAACTTATATTTAGCCTAGCATTTTTTTGTTTGTATTTTAAGACAACTTTCTTATTTTTGGTGGCCTACTCGCAGGCAGGTCCTGCCAGTACAGCCGCTTTGCATATATCACGATCCAAAAGGCATCTGTTTCGCGGTGTGGTTATCTCGGCCTTCTTTCACACCATCCAACTTCAACGTTTTCTTTCTTCCTCCCCTTCTCTTTCTATCTGCTCTCCCCTCTATCGTTGTTCTTATCATACCTTCTCAATCCTCTCTTTTCTCCAATTCTCTCGAACACCGCTTCATTTTAGCACTTGCTTGAAATGTTTTTAAGGAACACTTGACAAGTTATTTCTATTTTGTTTAAGAATAGCCACGTTTTTTATTAATTATGAAGGCAGCAAGGGTACGTATGGTTTACAACGAAAGTTCCAAAGAAGTTGCAGAACAGAAGTCCTTCGATATCTTATTAGCCAATTCCTTATTGAAAACTGTTAATAAAAAGATGAAGGTGTTTAATGCCTCGTCTTGTTGAGACTTTGGTTGTGTCTCAATCTGATTCAACCTGTTTAGAATTTAAAACTCAAACAAAAACTTAAGTCTCCCGTTTTTCTTGCAAGTCATTAAAACAACACTGACTTTGGGCTGCTCGAGGTGAAATATTCTTCTTAGGCCACTTTAATGCATCCATAATTAGCCAGTGTTTGCCTTAATAAGCTATGTTGCTATTAACGTTGCCTTCTTTGAGTAAATAATTCTCGTAAGTTGTATTCCAGGTTCCGGGGATTTATAACTTATGCAAAGCACGCTGCTCGTTTTTATTGCCGTAATCCTTATTTCACAACTATTTCCATACGATTTGCAAAGTGAAGTTCAACTACTGATAACTTTGAAGTTTATAAATGCGTACACCCACTTTATATTCCATGAACTCATTAGAATGGAAACTAGGAAGGAATTTGATTTCACATTACTTGGGGAAAAATGTTTTGATAAAAAGAACTTTAGTATCTATATCGAAGAAACATTAGAATACAAACTAGGAAATTTTGTTAACAAAAGAATTTCTCCAACTTTGAAGAAAAAATCCCACACAGCAAACAATTAAATCCAAAAATTGCGAAAAAATTCAGACAAAGTGGAAAAATTAAAGAAATTCCTGTCAGACTCGGTGCCCTTGGGGGGCTGCAGCCTCTATGCTCCCGTCTTTCCCCCTTTTGTGCCATCGAAAGATGAGCTCTTATCAACTTTGCAACCTCTAGTTTGGAGCTGCGAAGGCGCAGATCGTTGTTGTCATTGTATTATACTCAAAGATGGCGTATCCAGGACAAGGGAATTATGCTCATCAGCAAGGTGGTTATGGACAGCCACCACCCCAACATGGAGGTTATGGTCCACCTCAACAGGCATATGGATATGGACAATACCCTGGTCAACAGCAGTCGGGATATCCGGGTCAGGCGCCAGGTAAGTTATATAGGAAGGGCCGTTCTGATTTTATCTTGTTTTAGCTGCCTACATTTGAGTATTGGGGATGGAATAGAGTGGAAGCATTTTTCGGTGGTGTCTTCCGTCTCACGCATTTCATATATTTCATATAATTCATAGTCGATACTTTTAAGGAGATTTGCCCTTCAGCAAGCTGATTTTCAAGGGGTCCTACCATAAAAAAGATTTCAATCGAAAACGATAAGAACTTAATCAAATTAAACTATAAAATCCTATCTAAACTTGTTGTTCAGTGCAGTTCAGTTCATTCATCGATTTAGATTCCACAACATACAAAATTATAATTTAAACAACTAACAGCAACAAATAACTACAGTACATAAGTATTAATAAAACAGTAATACTAGTAAAGGAAAAAAACTTATAATGCTAGATTTGTATGAGGGGAATTTGTAAGGAGCAACTCTCTCAATAGCTATGTCAATTGAGGAGAGAGCACTCCCTTTAGTCAGTTGAATGTTAAAGAACTATGGATACATGGCTATAAATGATCAGATTCAGTAGTTAAGTTCAAACAGGGAAATATTCTGACAAAAAACATTGACTGATGGTGACCTTCTTATATCTACAGGTATCTTATTCCAATATTTTGCTCCATAGTTGTCCTTAAATAACGTCTTTAATCCATACAGAGAAAATACCTGCTTAGACTGGACTGAGAGTAAGCCATTCACCATCTCTATCTTTCCACCCCTATGCAATCAGAAACTTCTCTGATCAATTTAATGACTTTTCCATTTTTATGCCATGTCTGTTCCCATATTAAGAAAGGTGCAAGATCAGGATGACGAATTGTGGGTGGATTCTAAGGGATCACAGGTGTCCTTTTAATTTAAGGGGGTCTTGTTAGGACTTAGAGACATTAAATTTAACTACACAGAAGTTTTTCTGGGGATTCTCAACCTGTGCACTTAATCTTCTTTGCAAAGGGTAAGTAATCAAACTCTTCAAGAATGTGAAATCTCCTTTAAACAACTAGTTAAATAGCTGATTCAGGCTGTACATAGAGTTCAGTTTTTTATTTTGAATTTTCTACAGACAATTAGTTGGAAAGGGAAGTCTTACGATAAATCTCAAAACAAGGAAAATTACAGAAAAGAGCAACATTTATATTTGTTTGAATTTCTTAATTTTATAACGCAGCCATCTACAGAAAATTAATCATAAATAGACCAATACACGAAATGGATTTAATTACTGTAATATTGTAGAAAATAATTTTAAACATTATTACAGAACATATTTTTACTCCTATATGTGAAATTAATATGATAAAACCAGGGCCTCTGATATAAGGGGGTAGAAGGAAAGAGACTGATAAAAAAGAGAACATCCTTTGTGTAAAAAGATTCCCAATTTGGTTATTTTTCATATCAACTATTCTGCTATCAAACTATCCATAACTAAATGGAAAGGATAAAGAGAAACACTTTAAAGTAAACTTATTAGTTGAATTGCAAAGAATTTTCAAATATGGATTATCATAAAAAATCAATAATTCTAAAACATGTGACTTGATAAACACTGCTATTTTCAGGATACCCTGGTCAACCACCTATGAATGCAGCCCCCCCTCCTGGAGCAGATCCAACCCTTTGGTCATGGTTCCTCACTGTTGATCGAGACAGATCTGGACAAATATCAACTGAAGAACTAAGACAGGCTTTGATGAACAACAACTGGAGCCATTTCAACCTAGAAACTTGCCGTTTAATGATTGGTGAGTCAATTAGTCGAGAATTAACGTTGAATCCGTCCAATTTGTGATGAAATCAGGATTTGCTAGATAGCCCTTAATATTGTTTGGGTTCTGAGTAGGCCGTGAATGATAGCTGATCATGTCCCACTTTGCCTCTTCTTAAATGGTTTCAAACCAGAGCTGATTTTGTTCTTTAGCATTTGGTCATTAGCTTGCGCTTTCATGTTCTGAGGAATGTCAGACAGACAGCATGTCATTATGTTGGAAAATTTCAAGTGAAGCTCATAGTGGAGACTAGATGACAGTGTGTACTTCCAGTGACTGTGACTGGCATGCATCTGAATCTTCAAGTAGTTTTTTAGATTTAGCGCTCCAATCATAAGATAGAAAAATTACAGGTGTTTTCCAATATTAAATAAAGTTTTTTTGCTTGTTGGTTTAATTTAAAACTTGTTGAATGTGTTAGAAGGAGAATTAAAGACATGTCAAACATTGCTGATTTTGTAGCATCTGCTGTTATTTTCGATGATTTTATCGAATTCGATGATTCAATGATTTCGATTATTTTCAATAATTTTTTGCACTGAATTATATCACATCATATTAATATAATTCTGCAATTTACAATAGATAGCTTAAATTTTTCTTTATTTCTATCCTATTTTCATTCTGATGATATCTTAGGTTGAGAAATTATTCATTTTCAATTTTACCTTCATCTTCTTTCTTTCTGATAACATCAATCTTCCTTCTATTTCAGGCTTGTTTGACCATGATCAGAGTGGGACAATCAACTTTAATGAATTTTGTGGACTGTGGAATTATATACAGCAATGGAAAGGTGTCTTTGATAGATATGATGCTGATCGGTCAGGAAGTATTGAAGCGCGCGAATTACATCAAGCTTTTTCAGACATGGGATATAGAGTATCTTCTAATTTTGTTCAATTGATCGTTGTCAAGTAAGTATTTTTATCATTTATTTTTTCTACAACTTATATAACAAAAGAACAAGAAATGTCACCATGGTAATTGCAAGTTTATTTTCATTTCAATCAAGAAATAGTGAAGTGGCATCAATGTATGTAGAAAATGATGATAAAGTAAGTTAAATAAATTAATTAATTAATTTATTAATAAAGAGATAAACGAATAAATAAGATGATTTGAAAAGTTTTAAGCCTGGCAAAATAATGAATAGTTCTTGTAAAGAATCAACAGTTAATCATCCGAGTGAAAGATCACTGGAAGTTGGGAAAAAGGTATCTTGAAACCAGTGATAAAAAAATGAAACGAAAATGATAGTTTATGTTGTTGAGGATAAATCATAGCAGATAATAATCATTTCAACGGGATACAACAAGAAAGGTAGGAGTTAAGTTTCTTGGTTTGTTTCACGAGGATACTTGCATTATATTATTACACGGAGAGACAAAAGTTTCGGTTGACTTTTCGAACATTATTCGACGGTTTCGTTCTCTGAGAAACCGCATACGTCAAAAACTACTTTCTAGAATGGTCACTTCATACAGCTTGCGACTCAGACTATGAAACCCAATGTATCGAATTTCGGGTTTCAGTCTGTGAAGCAGGCTACTACTTTTCTGCTTTCTCGGGGAATTTTAAAGTGATAGGACAACGGAGAATGAGGTCTGGAAACACGATATAATGACCCGGAATTTCTAATGAGCAGTTGCAGCAGGGGCGCCCCTATAGTAAGTGGCAGCTGTGGCAGTTACCTATCCAGCCCTTATATAGAACATCAAATTCTGTTGTTCTCGTATTTGTCGCTCTTAGTTATCACAGTGTTCCCCTTTGCCTGTAGGGTAGCAGACATCAGTTTTGTTCCCCCATCCCCTCAAAAGTAATTCTTTGATCCTTAGTTCCCTAGAAACGTTCTCATGTTCCCATCAATAAAGACGGCAGTTCTCTTGTCCCCCATAACCCTAGGGGGCCTCACTCGAGTCATGGATTTATAGAATGTTTCGAATTCTCCATGACATTTTGATTTTTTGAACAGGTTTGATGTCCACGCTCGAAGATCATTAAAACTTGATGATTTTATTCAATGCTGTGTTATGCTTAGATGCCTCACAGATGCCTTTCGCCAACGAGATTCCAATATGAATGGGGTGATCAATGTAAGCTACGAAGATTTCATGTGCATGTGTATTCAAAACAAACCTTGAGGTGGTGAACGATACTTTGTATTTAATTGTTCAACTGTATATTAGAAGATGGACAATACTTCATTTTTTGAGTTGGATTCTAAGAGAGAGTAACTTTGTATTAGGTTTTATTGATGAGTAAATGATATTATCATCGTCATAGTCCATCATTATCATTAAAATTATCATGGTTATTATAATTATCATTATCGTCATCATATTATCACTATCATCTACTTGGTCATCATTTCCTTTATCATCATCTCTTTCTTCATCATTATTTACTTCGTCATCATATCCTTGGTCACCATCTTCTCCGTCATCATCTTCGTTGTCATCATCTTCTTCATCATTATCTCCATCGTCATCATCTCCTTTAGACTAGTTTATAACTGAAGTGGAGCATATAACCACGGGTACGTTTTTGTATAATGATATGTATAATATTCAATAATATTAGAAAGGCTCGACACTTCTTCTTGTATTTTGTGAATAATTGTACTTTATAGCACTAAAATCTAAGCAGATTCTTTTTTGTCAAAGTCAGCAGCCATAACAGCTATAAGAAATTCACCTGTTCCATCCAATTAATTATTTAAGAGTGCCTTAGGGTAGATTTTAAGATCCAAGCTATTTAAGAAGTGTTATGCTTTGAAACTCAGTCTAATCATCACGTTTGGCATCAGCAAGTTCAAAAATCAATCTGCACTGCCCATACATTATTAAATAAGTCCTTCATTCGGCAGAAAGGATCGTCTTGTAGCGGCTAGTTTTTCCTTTCTTGCAAAAAGGTGACGTTTTTAAAGCTGAGAGCGTAAACAGCTCCTTAAATCCAACTTAATTGACCTTTCTAATGATCAGCGAGTAAAGACCGTAAACTGTGCTTGTTGCAGCTATCTTGCAAGGAACTCGAACATCTATCATACTGGATGAGTTGTTGAGGAAATGACCAATTCTATAAAATACACCTGCTTAGATTTCGTCATAAAAGCCAGCTGCCCTTTCATAGGCAGTTAACTGTTACCTGATACCATAAGATGCTAAACGGATGATCATTACAAGTTTGTATTCACTAGCTTCAATTGGATATGAAAGTAGGGCAGGAATTGATAAAACGTTGAGCAACTTCAAGGCTTGGAGGCTCAACAAAACATCGGTCAGCAACTTGAGAACTATTTTATGCTTTGGTCGTGTCAATCGTGATTTTTGTCACAATTTATTTGAATGAACCTTACTCCAATTAAAGGGCTTAAGTGTTTTGTGCACTCGTTGATCACCTGATGACATAGAGGCATGAATATTTCATCGGAAATGCAGAGAGTTGAGCAAATTTAGGACTATTTTGTGCCTAGGCCAGAACCAAGCTATTAAACCACTTGCAGTTATTGTTACTTTCTTTAATCTGCCGAAAAACTTCTCATTTTTGCTCGGGGGGGGGTGTATCTTAAGGGGTAAAGTGATGTTGAAGTGGCATTTTGAGAAAACTCGCGGCCATAATTCCGTGCCATTATTTGAAAAATGGGACCATAATCCCTTGTCACTGACCAGAGAAAGACAGATTCACATTTAAAAAGGCTTATTGTAGTTTTTAATAATGCTAGATTTATCACATTGTTTCAAGTTCGTGCAGATGATGATTGCAAATCTTTTATTGTCTCAAAATGAATACCCAGAATTCTGTGTGCCCTCCCACTTTGGTGATATGGTATGCCTATAATTCTATATTTTCCAAAAATAAGATACACCTAACAAATGCCACGTTCCCGCTATCATATACTTGTTATGTTACCCCCGAGCATTTTTTGTTATTTGAGAATGTCTCGAATGCTTTTTAACTCTCGGTCATTTTCTAACCTTTCACGCTCTGAATATCGCGGGGAGAAGAATTTTTCCAGCATGTATCGCAAACTCTCGCTTTTTGTAGAATCATTAAATTTTGCAGTATGAAACGAAATTCAAATAATGTTGTTTTCATTTTCTGTTTCCAAATCTCTCGGGCTCTGTTTTCTTAATCTCCAGGGGTATGCCGTTGTTCCAATGTCTCCGTGGAGTAGCTTCAGTTAATGCACAGAAACGTTTGATTGTTCACGTTTCACAATTTCTGCAAAAAGTTCAAATGCAAATCTCTAGGGATTATATATATTACCTTTTTAAGTTGGAAATCAGGTGTTGTTCTTCAAACAAGGTCAAAACGTATGGTGAAAAAGGAGTTTACAACCTTGCATAGTGAATAAGCAAGCATACAAATCAATGCTTTTTGATAATTAAGCTAGCCATTAGATCTTATCAAAGAGTGAGATGAAAGGCATTTGCTATTTTCCAAAGACATGAGCAACTGGTGAGTTTATTATTTTGCACCATTTTAAAGTATAGTACCAGTTGTTTCCCGTTCGTTTTTCATTCTTCAGCTGCACATGGGAATTAATTCTTGGGGAAACAGAGTTCTCTCCAACATTACAAACATTCAAAATTTCAGCTACAGAAATTGTTTTCAACATTCAGAATTTATAATGTTGCACTAGTTGCTTTAAGTCCGTTTTTCGTTCTTAGCCATGCACGAGACGAAAAATAAGTTACAAGCATTGAAAACTTCAAGAGGTTTCATCGTTGAACTGAACTCATGTTTTTCGAAAGCAATTACTATGCAAATTAAGTTACGTATGAAACTGTGCCACGTTCAGGTAAATTACAGTCTCATCAAAGTTTTCATGGTATTTCAGACTCATTTATGCATAATTTAAGCTAGCAAAGCTCTTTCAACTAGGGTATTATGTTTTCATATGCATTTTATTAGCATAATCAACATATTTTATTACCATTGCATCCGTAATAAGTGGCTAATTTTCGTCCGACTGGCTCTTAAATACCAGGACAAATGTGCGGTTCCAATGTAGCATCTTAAGTGTGGTTTAGCATGGCTTTAGATTGTGATAAGTTTAAATTAAGGCCATTCATGTTGGGGTTTGCCTTGACACATTTCCTTTTGGAGGGACCACATAGCCCTTTGAATTTTAAGCGAGAATTGGTTACTTCTTAGGAGGAAGGATTAATGCTTCAATTGCTTGATAATTTGTAGATCAAGAGCTACCAATTTTAACAAGGGAAAATTATCCTCTAAAAATCTCAGTCTTAAATCTGGCCTTCAATTTTTAAAGCCGGTTTGAAAGAAGCATCCGTCAAAAAAAACAATTGATTTACGAACAACAAAAACATCGATGAAGCTATTAATTGTGACAGCTATACATTAGTCAAAAGATAACATTATACGTTAAAATAAATAAAAATGATAATTCAAGTGAATGCAGAGGTTAGTTTGGGCTCCTTAATTACATAATCGATTTAGAGGATGGAAAAGTATTATTCTATAAAATTATTAGATTTTTTCCCGAGTCGATCATTTTAGAGGTAGACCAATCTTCCTAGCAGGAAAGAGGCTGATAAGAAAGTAGTGCTCGGCTCCTCAAAAAAGCTAAGAAGTTTCAGTAAATAGCGCTGCAGGCGTTACTAACACAATTCCTTAATGGGTCTAACTTGTGACATAATACCCGTGTGTGTAAGTGGTTTAGGGGTGGTCTAATGGTATTGAATTCATGTGTGCCCCACACGTACCCATTCTCCCAAGTTCCAACGAGGTTCTTTTCTATCCTTGATTCTCTATTACCAGAAACCAATTAAAATACTCGTATAAATTTACGCTCAACATAAATTTGAGTAAATTAAGCATAAGCTTTATCTCTTTAACACAAAAATGCTTATTCCACATTTCAAAATAGGCCTGAACTGCAAGATAATTTAAGTCCTTGCAAACCTTTTACAGCTTTGATTTTTCGATAAATATTTTATTTTGCTACCTGTCACAAGTCCACGCTTGATAAAAAATTAACGAGGAAAAAACTCATCTCGGTTTGAGTTAATTCTATTCATGAACCGATCAAATCACGTTCAGAATAGAGCATTACATTTTGTGATGACTGGGATCTTTATTCTGTTCACTGTGAGAAATTGAATTTTTTGATTAAGCGTAAATACGATCGTACATGAATTCAAGCTCGTGAAATCAGGCTCGTGAAATAGGCTTTTATGTGAAACTTTCCTTGTACATATGCAATGGTGTCATCTTGTTTGCATCTGAAAAACGTCGATGGAATGAACGTTAATAAAAAGTCTCTGGTCTTCGTTGCACCGCAACAAATACCACAGCAACAGCGACCTGTTTTTATGTTTTCGGGTTTTTGGAGGAGCCAGAGATCATTTTGGACCCATTTTCGTTTGTTAGTGTCAATCTTTTCAAATAAGTATCAAGATCCTTCAGAACTTAGCTGCATTTTCAAATAAGCAAACAAAAAACTATGCTTGCAAAACAGGAGAAGGGAGAACAATTCCTTTACTTTTTAATTCCTGTTCAAAAAAATTCTTCAAAATAGGAAATTCCTTTCAAATTTAAAGTATGCAGAACAAGCATTAATTTGAATTGAATAAACAGCGCAAAATGAAACCAACCAATACCCACCATAATAAAATATAATGATATTAATAATTATCGAATAACATTCCAATTGTCGAAATGATGTACAAAAATCGCTTACAAAATTTACAATTTTTCAGGTCAAAAATCTTAACATAAGCAATAATAACGACATTCCACCATTTTCAAATAAAGAAGCGTGCAGCAAATTTTCAGGATAATCCTCATTGACATAATCTTAGGAAGCGTGCAAGAGTTTGAAAGGGGGCACAGAAAGACGATAGAGAAGGGGTGCTACGTTTAAGAGCCCAGGGAGAACTACTTTTAGCTAGATTACAATAAGGCCTATAAACGATGGAATAAGAATTTACCAGAAAAAGCGATATTCTAGTTTAGGATCAAATCATTCTCAATAAATCAGTCATTTTGGATTTTTAAACGAAAAGATGTCCCAACTTGACAAAAGAGTAATATTTTTTGGGTGAGACAAAAAGTGCTGATTTCAGATCCAAATGGCGCCTGTCCACCTGCAATGTAAGAATTTTTTTACTTTTTAGGGGAAGGGGCTATTGCTTCAATAGTATGATTTTTTTGGAGTTCAAAGTTTTAAAGATTTCTTTCTTTTGAAATAATCAATTATAGCATCCCATTGCATTGTAGCCAAACGCATAAGTTCCTATTGTGCAATTGCAACAATTGTTAAGGGGTGTGCCCCGCTTATCCCAACTCTTACATCTCTAAACACCTACGCCTAGGCCATTAATATTAGCTTATTAAATAAAATTCAATTACCTAATGTATTTCTTTTTTGGGTAATCCGTTGCTAATCTAAATTCGATTCGAGTTTTATTCAATAGCTTGTTGTAAAAATTGGCAATGTGTCGTTCCAGTTGCAATAACAAGATCGAGATCACTTTCGCAAAACCTAGAAACGGGAAAAAATACGATCAATTTTCAGTTTTTGCACTCACCTCTCCAAAAGTTAAGAATCTTGTATATGTAAATTTTCATACCATACACTGAAAGAGCCTCGTATGCCACGGCGAATTATAAGCAACATAACATGTAGGTATATGATCATTAGTCGTATTTGCTTCGCCTGCCGTTTTGCGTTGCACCTTATCTCAATCATTTACATACATTGTCGCAAGTACTCCTTGAGAATCCGGTAGATAGCATGCAATTTTGTTCTCTACTTTACTTGTTCATTTACATTTCGCAAAAAATTAAAAGTGTTTTGACGGCCCTAAAGTAAGAGATGAAAAATGAAATGAAAGCAAGGAGAACGTACCTCATTTTTTGTCGGACGGTATTTTTGCTGACACTTTCAGGGTGAGTTTTGATAAATTCAGCTAGCAACTGCAATTAATTATAATCAGTTTGAAAATCTATAGAAGTGTTTCTACAGTTAATTAACTAGATTAAATCTTGCGTAAAGCTAAACCAGAGACTCTGTTCAAACAAACAAAGGGAGCTTTGCGTCGATACAGGGCTTGGAAATTTTGAGCCAAAAAGATTCTTAGCCAGTCTGAAAGTATTTTGAAAAAGTGCTTTCAATATTTCATAAGTGAAACTTTAATAAATGAAATTTTAATAAATGAAAATCTAATAATGAACCTAAAAAGTTAATTTCACTATTAAGTCGCTGCAATTTACGATGATTATTTTCTCAAAATTTGGCAGTATGGTGCAAAACAATAAGGTTTTGAGGGATTTTGAACAAAACATTTATCTTGTTAAAGTAGCTAAATTAAGCGAGTCTTGTTACAAGTTCAGTCAAAAAGAATACCTTGCTTCTACTGTAAATATCTTTGAGACGATCTTCTAAATGCATCAAACACTGCAAATTAGACGAAAATAAATCTTTTAAATGATGGTTGTAACCAAAAGCCGGTGGCAAATGATGATTATGAAACGGATTCCCATGCAGGATGATAATTATCTTGTTGAAAAAAACATGACAAATTTTGTTTCAATAACAACTGGAAATTTTAAGTTGCAATTTAGCATTGTGCAACATGCTATAATCATGAAGTTTAGAGGTTTAATGGTACCACCAGCATGATGTAAGATGAACCCTAGAAAGAGTTTTGGATCACGGTTTGTACTCAGTCGAAAACTAAAGCTGGGGTTAATAATGGTTTGGCTAGACAGAGAGATGGGAACGAGGCTCAGACCAGAGATACAACCGAGGTTTGAACAAAGGTTAAGATAAAGCTTAGTTTGGCTCCAAGTCGCCAAACTGCCATTCAAGTAATTAAGCGAATTATAATATAGGTTCCTACGAGCCTTTAAGAGTTTTAAAAATACTTACAAATTGGAATGGGATGTTCAGATGCCATAATCCTTTCAAAGATTCCAGCATTTCAGATACAACAGCAGATCCAAACAATTCAGATTTAACTACTCGATTGCTGAAAATAACAATGAGAAAAAACTTCAAAATTCAAATAAAAACAGTGCCTGGAAGTTAAATTCATAAGAATCAGCTTGGGATAAAAAAGCATTCTCATTTGGTAATTATATGTTATCAATCAATGGATCTAAATCAATCTTAGTCGATATCTCATCAATCTAAATGAATCTATGTCAATCTAAGTCAATCTAAGTTAACCTAAACCAATCTTTCTCAACCTGTTCTTTACCAACACGAATATAAAAGCCATTTGACTGACCTTGACGAGTCGGAGAAGTACTCGCTGCTTTTTGACAAAGAAACTAACTGACAGGTTCTAAAAGAGAAAACATTGTTTCAAAATTATCGCTACAAACTATTCTTACCTTCAACAGAAATTTCCAGCATCATTTCATGTCAAAATTTCGGGGGAAGGTGGGCCTTTTTAGCACCAAATATTCATAAATTGTTAAACATTTTTATTTGTAGAGTCAAACGGAGAGTGATGAAATTAGAAAATTTTACCAAGGTTAGACATTATCAAAATGTTGTGTTCATAAAAAGGTTATATCATGGCAAACTGTTCGAACAATCTATGTTAACAAATTTGGGTCAGAATTGGATAAAAATTGAATGGAAACCCCAAATAGAGATCAGCACAAGCAGCCATATCACCCACAGAAAGTACCCCTGCATTAAATTTCCAATAGTTCAATTCTCCAATTAACAGATAGGACCAGAATGTTAGGTTATGTTGCTTCATACCTTTTGTCGACATCTGCAATGATGTAGGCAGCATCAGATATGGATTCGTCCAACACAGAATACTAAAAAAGATTTTTAAATTTACAAGATTGTGATTTAGGCCCAAAAACGAGAATTGTAGGATCCAAGCTTCTAGCTATAATTCTGCTTATAGGAAATATTGAAAGGAAATGTAAGCTTGCAAATTTTAACAGGAATAAAAGAACCGTGATGAAGTCTCTTTTCACAGCAACAAATCTGATTTTTAAGTCAGTTACTAATTTTGCCCAAGATAACAATAATTTAAAAAGCTATCCATCCCCATAGAAAACCCTTGGCCCAAGCAATAAACCTACCAATCCCTGGAAATGCAATTTATCTAGAGTCATTTAGGCCGTTTGAATAAAGGATTTTAATCTGTGCTGGGTTGAACACAAGCAAAGGTAGGTCTTTCCTAGACAAATTATTCTGCTTTGCGATTGAATGTAAAACGTTGTCAAGAGTTGAGATATGTGTTATAGTGATTGCCCTTACTTATCTTAAAAACAAGAACAGATATCACACAATTTAAAGCTTACATTTAACACATCCTGAGATGGAAATCTTCTGTTCTTCCATCGAGGATTAAGATTGATTATTAAGGCAGAAAAAAGTACGACAAAGGTCGATCTGCCGCGCTGAATTTATCATCCCATGTTGAGATTTTATCAATCATATCAATTCTCGGCTCTTAATTAACACAACACAAGTTGAAGCTTTCCAAATACGCGGCTTCTTAGGTGTACCGTTAACACGTTCATTAAACAAGAAATGTAATTCAAAGGATTTCCATAAGCAATGGACTGTGCTGTGATGAAAGTGCGACCGATGCATAAGTTGAAGATGGACCGATCTTAACCAAACTAGCTTTTATCGTTTTATATTCATTTACCAACTTTCGGCTTCAATTTTTCCTTTAATACATGCAGAGATGAAAGAAAAAGCACCCTTTAAATTTCTCCGCTTACTTTCAATAAATTTACCAAAATTTCCAGGTCATTTCGACACCCATCCATTAAAAGAGAAACAAAACAACATCTCTTGTGCGCCGGGGTGAAACATCAGTTTTATAATGTAGAGTTGCCTCAAACAAGAACGGAGTTTCGACGCAAAGGAGTTTATTTCTCGGCTGCAAAAGAATATAACACCTTTTCTCTTCAGGCGAGAGACTCTCGACTCTTCTTTTCAGACAGTCTCTCGACAGTTTATTTTTTTGATAATTTTTAGCTACTTGTTCTTTTTCTATGTCAAACAATTATACGCCACACAACATTGGCTGCCCTAACCTTATGATGTTGAAGTCAGGCAAAGTGAACAAAGTAAAAAATAGCTACACACCTTGAGCGAAAGATGCAACTCTTTTTCTATGGCAGGAAGATTGATAGAACGAACACCGTGTAAAGCGAAATCACTAACGAATTTGTCACAGTACCTGAATCAGAAAAATAAGTGATTGAATCAATGATTGGCGATTGGATTGGGAATTGATTAAAGACGGGCGGGATGTATGGACGGTCATTCGGTGTCTAAAATGATACCCCATTGGATATTTCCAATGATGATTGTGATATGACATTCAGTGAGACGAAAAATCAGACCTGTCAGAGGATGGATGGGCTCAAATTGAGTTAAGAGCCATCACACACTTACACTAGGTTCAACAACAGTTCTGATCAGGTAACACAGCATCAGTTCTGGAATAAAGCAACGTGTCTTTTCTGCGGCCATCTCTGCTATGCTGTGACATCAATCAACAGCCTCTCTCCAAGGGCTGCTGACCTGCGCCACTCAGCGTCATCATTATAGGTTTGGCCTTAGTTTTCATTTAGCTATTTTTTTGTCATTGAGGAAGACTGTCGCTTATTGATTCGAAAATAACGTCCTTTAGCAATAATTGATTTAAGATTGAAATGTTTAGCAAACAGTGAGAGGAACAAGATAGCCAAAAGATTGACGTACCCAGCTAGCAGCGATCTTCCAAAATTTGGTAGTTCAACTTTATGGTCAAAATGCCTGGAATAGAATTTAACATAAGTAACTGAACGATTGGAACTGCTGTTGTATAAATAAATCATTAGATCACCCAACAAGTCAATCAATCAATCAATCAATCAATCAATCAATCAATCAATCAATCAATCAATCAATCAATCAATCAATCAATTCATCAACCAATCAATCAATCAATCAATCAATCAATCAATCAATTCATCAATCAATCAATCACTGAATCAATCAATCGCTAAACACTCTTTCTTTTATATAAGAACAGTTTCATTAGACCACGTGCCTCTGAATTATATAAAACAAATCAAGAACAAATGAGAAACAACCTTAGGCTGAAGCACTCCCGTAAAGAGGAATTTTTTGACAAAGGTGCTCACGATTTCCAATAACATATTGACATGAACTTTCAGTATAATTTTAGCTTGAAGAAATGGATACTTGTGGCCCTTCTCCCCTTTCTTGTTAAATAGCGGCCCTTGTAAAACTAGTTACTGTATTAACGTGTTCACAATAACCATAATTGTCATGAAAAGACATTGATTGAGTAAATTAAAAAAGAAAAGTAGTACCTCTGTGGAATATCCTTTATGTCAGACCTACAGAAAAAGAATCATTATATAGTTTAAACATTCTATGAAATATGAAACAAAATCATAATGATATTTATATGGGCCATTTAAACAAGGAACTCTAACCCGCATTTGGTTCACAATGGGCTGATTTATTATCATATCATATCAAAAACTTTCTTATATACTTTGACTTTATATACATACATACTCTGAAAAAGCCCCCCGTAAGCTCTGTATTGTTCCCTATATTTCCAACTGAGACGCATCCGATGTGAATCCAGTAAACAGTCTGCGAATCTTTTTTTCACTACTTTACATATTACATTATGCCAATCTGATAAAGCGTAAAATGCAGCATTCTAAACAAACTTACTCTGGCATTGGCAATTCCATAAGATTCATTGACATAAATTCATCATCTTCACCTTTTTCAGATTTAATATCTTGCAAATCTAACTCAATCCCATTGCCTTCGATTCCATGCTCTTCATTTGCTATACTGCAGTAATCCGAATCAAGATCTTGAGATCGGCATTCGGATTTGCGAAAATAATCAGAACAAGATCCACAAGAACTATTCCTAGAAAGAGTGCATTGATTGCTCCGTGTTTCTGATCCATATTCACTCGTTTCTTTATCCCCACAAACACAGGACTTCGATTCATCCTCTGCTGAATTACAATCCACACTATCTCCACTGTTCTGCCGCGGGAACATTTTCCCTGCGGTTTCAATGTAGCTTCTAAAACTATGTTTTTCCGGACAACAATAACATCTGAATGATGGATATTTATTGCTATATTCACTAAGTTCCTTTTTATCAGGTACATAACCATTGATCAACCTTTGTCCATTTTCCTTCACCTTTTTAGCCGCGGTACCTTCTACTTGTTTATCAATTTTCATCGCATTTTTTAACATTTTAATATTTCGCAAACCCTTGCTTCCAATATAATCAATGCTTTGTAGAACAGAGCACATACAATTACAAATCTCTTCAGGATCTTCAAATGCTTTTCCCTTCTCATTGTCAGTCACAGCACCATTTTTATTCACAGAGCCAGCCTTTCCCTTCATATTCCTGTTCCCTTCAACAGAAATAATCTCTTTTCTATCACCAAAGTTGGACCACATTTCCATACTTGGCGTGTTGGTTGGTGTGTCACTGCAACAGCTAACATGATCGCTGTTTCTTAAGGAAAAGCTATCAAATTCATCATGCATTTGCATTTTTAAAGAGTATTCTTTGATTTCACTGCAGCGTATAAAGTAACTTAGGATGTAAAGTAATTGACGGACCAGAGTGGGGTCTTTTCCAACGACAATTGTTTTGGTCACTTTAGGTGGATAACCAACCGTCCCATACAAATCACTGCGTATGAAAGAGTAAAAACTTAGTTGAATAAAACGGCAAAAATAAATGTGAAAATTTGATATGAATGTATGAACGATTGAATGAATCTATTAATTAATAAACATGCAATCCGTGGATGGAGGAATAAATGAATAAATAAGTAAATTATTTATAAAATATGTAGGTGAAATAAAGAAAGAAGGAACGTACAGGTGCAGTTATAAATCCATGGAGGCAATGTATAAACGAATTAATAAGTGAAAGAATGAATGAATAAATAGATAGATGAATGAGTGAATAAGTCAGTAGGGTGAACGATTAATCAATAAATTAACAAGCAAACTTTTTACCTTAGCTGCGCCCAAAGTGGATTGTAAGGATGGCATTTTGCTAACAAGTCACCCTGTGGAGGAAGCATAATGACTTTTATCAGGAAATATACATGAATAAAATGCTTTAAACAAAGTTATGAATATTTAAGACTGGTTATATACATGGCTGATGTCGTATGAAAGGGATACTTCCATGAAAAAACAAAGACCATTACGAAATACCACTGCAGTAGTTGCAACGTGAAAGGACCATTTGGCCCTTTGATTTTCAGCGAGAATAGGTTACTTCTAAGAAGAGGCTAGTGCGTCAATAGCTTGATTTATTTGTAGCTTTGCTAAAAATTATGTGATAAATTGTTTGCATCTTGCCTAACTCTTCATCAAAGATCCTTATTTCATTTTCCTTGTACTTTACCCTCTACAGAGCTGAAATATAATACAACTTTGAAACTCTGGATCTGACAATGCAATTTTTTTGCAATCTATACCGCTGAAGAAGTCCCATGATTTTTATGTTATGAACAAGAGTCTCTCTCTGTTGGCACCCTATCCGATACGGCCGTTGGTGAGTATGGTTTTCTATAAAACGCTATCTCTAGTATCTTTCACTATCACCAAAATAGCTATCTTTCATGCAGTTATAGAGCTTCTTCCAGCTTAGCTTCAACATAATATTTCTTAAATGAGGGAGGTATGTAAGATATACTAACCGCAATAGATGAATGTTTATCCAAATACGCTCTTTTAGGAGCGGATCCACTTGGCATTACAGTTGGCACCCAAGCCAGATGATGAGTTAAGACTGCAGTTAGCAATGAAGATAGAAAGCTGCAAAAGAATACAAGAAACAAAGATTAGCATCTACATAGAATATTGGAAAAAAGGTATAATAATGATCTTTACTTTTCGGAAGACGCTTTTTCGCAGTTGTTTCAGGGTTTGTGCGCGGAGAAAACTTGGATTTGTAAAGGATAAAATTATCAAAAGAGAGATAAAGAAACATTATTCATTGACAGCGCAATATTTAAGTTACAAACTGGCAAATTATCAAACAATAATGTTCTAATTCTTCCTCCATAATCTTGTTTTCTAATTGAAACTTTGATCCAGCGCTATATTATTTGCTTTACGTTAAAGAATCTTATTTTTTGTCGCTTGTTACATTGCAACACAAACTATTCAATTATCTAGCAATGATATGTTAAGTGTTCTACTGGGGTATTTACCCTACGGAGGGACCATTTGTACCAATAACTTTCAGCGAGAATAAGTCATGGTGGGCTAATGCCTTCATCGGAGAATGATGCCTCCAATAATAAGATACATATGCTTCTAAACATTCCTAAAGAGTCTTTGATTCAACATCATTAACTCTTGTACCCCCCTTGCAATCTAAGCAGCTGCTTTGAATGTTACTGTACAGCTGTAGAATCACCGGGGGTGAAGGGTCATGCAACAGTGTAGCCATGTAACTATTCTCTCAGTTTAAGTCTCGAAGTAGCTAGTAAGCATCTAAACCTGATTAAGCATTTACTTTTCAAATTAAGCAATTATTGCTTATTTAACTTACTAGCTTTCTTCCTTCTTCTCAAAAACGTCCATAGCTTTCATCAAAGTGCTGATAAAACGTTCTGCAATCTCCTCTTGCTTGTCACGGATGTTCATCATATTCAGCCAAACTGGCTCCTGAAAAACAAAGATGCTTCAAATGTCAAACATTTCTGTGTTTCAACTAAGAAAGCATTTGTTTCAAACATGAAAACATTGTTGTTTCAAGCATGAAATCGTTTGTGTTTCAAATATGAAATCTTTGGGTTCCAGGCACGAAATAATTTGTGTTTTAAATATGAAATCATTTGTGTTTCAAACACGAAAATATTTTTGTTTTAAATATGAAATCATTTTTGTTCAAGCATGAAATCATATGCGTTTCAAATATGGAAACATTGATGTTTAAAATATGAAAACATTTTACCATGTAAACACCATAAGGATGAAACACAGGCAGAAAAATCTCATTTAAAAGGCACAACGATGTCTGCTAGCATTGCAAAGTTAAAATGTGACAACAATTCAGTAATAGTTTACAGTAATACAACGCTTACCAGCAATCTGGGAGCTGAATAGAAGCTGAGGATATCTTGTTTGAATCTTTCAATGGCCTAAAAGCAATTAAAGATTTAAAGAATCTAATTTTATCTCATTTTCAATTCCTCATCCATGGTGACTTCACCAGCCAAAAATTGTCTACCTTTAAGTTAGCTGCTTTAGAAATGAAATCAAATTCCATGAGACAGACCTATAAAAGCAAAGCTCCCAAAACATTTTTTTTAAAAGGTTATCTCAAGGTATTCATCCGACAAACAATCAAATACAATAGCCGTTAACGATGCATTTTCAACACATTTGATGTTCACGTAAAATGTGCTTTAACTGCCAAAAAAACCCAACGAATTTTGTCCTTAACAAGATAAGAGATGTGTTGTATCAATTTTCAGTGAAATGAAAAGAAAAACAGCGATTCGAACTTTCAAAAAATTTAAACTTAAAGATTTAAACAAACCTCGATAACAGAAACATAGAAGTTCTTCTTTGAGTTAAAACTCTTTTCAATTGCGATTTTGAGTCTTTGAACGTGGCTTTCAAACAGTGAATAATGACAAAAGAGGAAGTTCTGAAATGCTCTGCAAATGGAAAAAAAAATCTATGTCTTAAAAATGGGTAGTTGGAAACATGAATTGAGAAACATTATCAAGCGAATAGGTGAATTATCTTATGGACTAAATTGTGGATTTATTGTTTGTTTGATTGATTGATTGATTGATTGATTAACTGAATGATTAACTGATTGATTAACTGATTGATTCGTTGAACTTATTGAATGGTTTATTGACTAAGGTAATGCATGATTTATCGATTCATTGATTGATTATTTGGGTGGTTGATTGATTGATTAAAATAATGGACAATTTGATTGAACTGGCTGAATGGTTTTCTACCTTAATTGATGATTGATTGATTGATTGATTGATTGATTGATTGATTGATTGATCAATTGAGTGGCTGATTGATTGATTGATTGATTGATTGGTTGATTTACTAATCGATTGGTTGATTGATTGGTTGACTGATTGATGAATTGATTGGCTGATTGATTGATTGATTGATTGATTGATTGATTGATCAATTGAGTGGCTGATTGATTGATTGATTGATTGATTGATTGATTGATTGACTGATCGATCGATCGATCGATCGATCAATCGACGTTTCTTCTTCTAACATGGTTTTTTATCAATAATCTAGGGAATCATGATTTTCATTTCGCTCCATTAGTCACTCCTTGTTTGTGCAACAATAAAAATAAACGACTTACCTGTTTTTATCTTCGTGTGATTCCCACAGTTTGAATATGACTCCTATTCCAATTTTTGGTTGTCTACGGTTAACAGCTTGTACCTAGTAAAGGAATAAGATTTGTCAAAATAAAGAAAATAATCAATCATAAATCTCTACTGCTAAGGATTTTTGTGAGAAGTGCACATAAACATTTCACGAGGCATTTCGGGTTAGGATCAGTTCTAAAAATTCCCTTGAACAACGGCCAACTTTGAGTACTCAAATTGGAATTTTGAGCCCTCCCATCCCATTTGGCCCTTTGATTTTCAGCGAGAACTGGTAACTTGTTAGGAGAGGCTAGTGCGCCAATAGCTAGATTCATTTGTAGCTCTGCATTTGCAAGGCTTCTTTGCTCAGATATTATCAATGGAGTACCCCCTAGCAATCTGACCAAACACATCAGTTGCAACAGTACAACCGTATAATCTGGGGGGGGGGGTGAAAGGGTGCGTCTGTGTTTCTTTGAGTGACATGATTAACACCCTAGCTTTGACAATTTCATGGTCTACACCAACAAATAAAAATTCTAGCGACAGGCGTGAAACATATTTTGAACAAAAATAACAAATTTAAAGGCTGCGTTACCTCGTCGAAGTTATCAAATTTCAATTTTGAATGCTGATAATTACTCAGGCGTGTCAACTGACTTCGTTGCCAACGGCGGTTTAAGCTGCCGCCAGGCGAGGGTGACGGTGAATGGAATGACGTCATACCCTCAGAAATATTCAAACCTTTTGAGAAAATCAATGCAATTAACTGCGAATAAATCGAGGCTAGTTTGAGAAGAGGCTGTATAATAATTGCGAAGATTCATGCTAGGAAGCCCTAAGTCTGTTAGAAGCGATAAGAATGGCCCAGTCTCCATCTAAACATATTTATCATTGCAATACCTATCGTTTAAAAATAGTGTCTGGCTATGTTCTTACAAATAAGAATACCTTTGGTCTCTTCAGCGAAAATAATAAATAAATATTAAAATATTGAAGTTGATATACTAGAATTTCGCCTTTGTTTTGGCGACTTCTGAGGTAAATTGAAAACATGGCGCTGCAGAACTCTGAGCAATAATTTATCAAGTAGTTTTAAAATATTCGAAAAAAGTGTCCACTTACTATCGCCGCTATTATTTGAAGCTAAACTAAGATTCGATCTGCTGTACAAAGATGGCGTGCTTAAACCAGGTATTAGGACTGATCCTGAAAAAAGAGATTAACCCTGATAAAACGATGCAAAGATTATTAAAACAGGCAAAGAAATGATTTAAAGATATGAATATTAATGAATGAGAAGTGATTTCCGAAAAAAAAATTGTAATCCGGATCCCATTTCCTTGGCTGTATACTCCTATGTAGCAAAGAAACTCATAAGTGTTAAACTACATACGGATCATGCTATTAATAGCACCAGCCCTACCCCCAAAGACGTAACAAATTCTTGCTGATAAGAATGGGGTCATATGGTTCGTCCAGGGATGAATGAGGTAAAACGGTGAGTGGGCATTGCATTTATCGGTGATGTTATTTTCAAAGGTGCCATAGCTTTGTTTCTTGTTATATTCATCCATGTTACAAGGTTCAAATTCCTTTTCTGCAAAAGCAGAAGATCATCGTTTGCAAGAAAATAAATTTACAAACCTGAAAGGCTTCTGTTTGGGCTGCTGCTCATGGAGGGGATAGCGATCGATTCACTGGAATAACTCCTTCCTTGATCCACCATTGAATTTGAACGTGAAAAACTATTTGAGGAACTTCCATCGCTATGAAACGAAACATGTAACTTTTATAATGTTGGTACAAATAATGAGTAAAAGTGGACCCTAAAGATGAGATATTCTTTGTAGATTGACTCTTAAAGGCTACCCAGTTTAACCATCTCGCCCCCAGTGGTTATTGAGTTGTGCAGCAGCATTAAAAGCAATAGCAAGGATTACAAGGGGGTACAAGCATTGTTAATATTTTAGCGAAGAATCTTAACGAATGTTTAGACGCAGGTGTATTTAAATATTGAAGAGACTAGTCTCCCCTCTTTAAGAAATAACCAACTCTTTCTGAAGGTTATGGCGCCAAATGATCCCCCCGTCAGTGAAAGGTTTAACTTTATTATATAATCATTTCATCAATATACGATAACATATCGCAAGCTTCTACTGTATCAATATGATATTTATTCAAAAAACACGGAGCAAGGAATTTGGGAAAATATCCTGACTTCTTTTAATGGAGTTTAACGGATAACGGATAGCTAAAAAATTGTCAGATCTGTCAGTTCTGAAAACGTTCTGGGAATGCCGCTCCTAGATACCTTTATATATTACGGTTCAAAAAATAGAGTCATCAAAGGGCATAACTCTGTTATGTTACTATAGGCGACATTTCAAAGTTTGCACCATTTTAACTGTATTACATACCAAACTGATGTTGCTGATGACCTTGAGCGTACTGCAAAAACTTTGGTTAGTAGTAACTGTGGAGGCGTTCTGTGTAAAAATAGCAAGAACATATAAAACCACAAAAACATTAAAAAGCAAGAAAATTAGTAGGAAACCACCAAAGCTTAATAGTCCGAGGAGAAAAAAGCAAGAAAATATTTTGGCAATACGAAGAGCAATTCAAAAAGTAGAAACTTGTAAAATGTTCCATGATTCAAAAATACATTGCTTTTACCAACAATGTCTCATTAAAAAGGGGGAGGAAAAATCAAAAATTTTTTGAGAAAGGCAGGGTTTTTTCGTTAAATGAACGGAGGTTGAAGCATCTGAGAAGCATATGATGAAACATGCCAGTTTAATGAAATGTAACATATTTTAAGAAACCAAATCCAAAAAGCTGTAATTTTCATTTGACAATATGCAGTGGTGTCTGTGTTTTGTTACCTTGCTTCTGGTTTTGCAAACATGTTCCTTGCTCGAATATTTAAGCACAGACAAGGTAAGGGATTCAATTCTGTAGGGGCATCTGACTTCTAAAACCGAAGTAATTGTGCTTTCTGAAAATTATGCCGAACTTATTCTGGTTGCAGGACAAACATGGCATGGTATAAAAACATGGCCCCCACCTGATATGATGCACTTTGACGATTGACCCACGGTATGCCATTGTAACTGATCCAAAAACCATTTCTCCAAGCATCTTGATGTCTGATTTCGGCTTGAGAAACTGGAACCACAATTAAGTAAACAAATTAACTAACAACGGAAGATAAAATTGATAAACTCTTTAACCCCCAGTGGTTGTAGAGCTGTATAGCAAAATCATCGGGTTAGATTACAAGGGGGACAAGAATTGATGATGTTGGATGAGCAAAGAACCTTTACAAATGTTGTAAAAATCGGGTGTTTCCAGGAATTGAAAAGATTAGACTCCCCTTTTAAGAAATAATCGATTCCCGTTGAAAGTCATTTGACCAAGTGGTCTCTCTGTAGATAAAAGAGATAATAACTGGTTTGCTTGCAAAATCTAAATATTGCAAGAAAGGCCAGGTCATGAAAATTGCATCCTGATCTATCAGTGCCAAATATCTAAAAAATCAGCAAATACATTCCCATATTTTAACCCTTCTATCCCAGGAGGAATCATATAGCCCTTTGATCAAAAGCTATAATTGGTTACTTTTTAGGGGGTTGGTTCAATGTTTCAATGGCTTGAGTCATTGATCGAGTTCAACATTTGCAAGGCTTCTTTGCTCCAACATCATCAATGGTACTACCCCCTTGCATTCTGACTAAACGCATTAGTTGCTACTGTACAACTTTATTATCACCGGGAGTAGAAAGGTTAAAATAAAGCTCAAGACCTTGCCCTAATAAGATGGCTAATTCAATATTAGATACAAAGAGAGAAATATCAAGCACAGATGATAATTTCTTATGATACCTTGTACTTCGAAGGTAACGGCCGGGATGCAGAGCTCGGCGAGTGAGTTTCGTGCGCATTTTGAAGATTTTTTGCCACCTTTGGCGACAGTTTCTAAAAAGAAAGCAAGAAAGATCTCTAAAATCGACAAAATTATTCAAAAGTTGACGCATATGAGGGACGATTTGTAAGAGAAATTAGAAGTCTTTTCAGACTTTAAGGGAGGTGCAAGACTTTTATTGCCGATTATACGACATGTCAGACTTGTAATACGGATTATCAGTGGTGTCATACATATAAAGCGGCGGTCTAAGAGAGTCCTTGTCCATGGAGCATATAAAAAAGGAAATAAGGTTTCTGAAACTTTTTATGCATCTGTTGACCTGTGTGAATTTGTTATTCTAAATTAAGGTTAAATTTGAAGTTTTTTAATGATACTAGTAATTTTAATATTAATAATAATGGTTGGCATTTTTTAGCTTTGTGCATTTTTACCATCCTAAATAAGATTTTTATTCATCAGCGTAATTGTGTTATATTGGAGTAGGTAGGGGTCAATTGGTCACCACAAACCCCATAATTTCTTCTTGAAGAAACAATAAAAATAAAAACTTATGAACCTCATCTTCCTTGACTTCAACAATGGCATCCGAATCAAACACCAAGGATTTTCCTTTCTTGTCACATTCTTTAAAGACAAGCACTCGAATGTTGCTATTACCAAATTTTGGTAGCCTAACACGAAAGTAAACAACTCAAACATACAGGGAGAGTTTATAAACATGGATTTTCAATAAATAACTTTGATGAAGAATGAAATTCATTCGCTAAGGACAAGATAATTGCACTGAGACTGTGTATGAGCCCAGGCTCGTAAACATCGGGGGGAGGGGGCTTGGGAGGGGGGCTTAGGAAGGTGGGTTGGGGGAAGGGGGACGCGACTAGACCTCTGCCAATTAATTTGATTGATTGTGCGAGGAGCGTATGAGACTATTCGAGAAGAGAAAACAGGAACAAGAAAACAATCGCTTCAAACGTCAATGATAAGAAAGTCCGGAATCCATTTAAACATGAAACATTTGGAACGTGAAATTATCATGAAGTGGCGTATCTGACAAAATTGTAATGGACCAAACCCATTGGAAAGTCATCACTCCATGTGCCCCTGCCCCTGATCAATCAATGACGCGCTTCCTACAACTCAAAATTCCAAAAAAGGAAGACGAAAGGCACGTGGTGCAAAAGGGCAACTTGCAAATGAATGAAAGATCCGAAAGCTGGCCACGAGCTTCCGCAGAATAAAAAAGTCAAGTCGGATTTAAGTTTAAGTAGATGTTTATGCCTTTGAATCATGGTAATCATCAATCATTCTTGGAACAAAATCTATCACGTGCGGAATGTGGCTGCCGACCGAAAGGAAGAACAGTTCTATTGTCAATGATGGACTTGGGTCAACAAGGAATCAGTTAGATCTGGGCATCACAAGGCTCACTTTGGAGTGCTCGAAAAGAAAATGGTTCCGTTCTAAGAGCTACGGCTTCATTAAGCAACTGTTTCCAGGTCAATATATTTTTATTTAGCATCAGACGAACAAAAGGGGTCCTTTAGGGCGCAATAATGAAACATATATCCTCCACATTTTAAGGGTATTTTCCATAATGTAACATATTTTAAACAGAGTTGAGAAAACACAATTTTACCACCTGGAGCAAGGTCCACGAACAACAACAGAAACGCCAATGACACAACCAAGCCATGCCTATTTTCTAAAGTATTGTTAGGAAGGTTTGCTTTCCATTATGTTTTTATCCGGAGGAAGTTAAACAGCTTTTCTTGGCCTTGATTTTAAACCGGGGAACAAGGGCTCAAGCAACAACTTCACAGGGGAAAGGGGTACTTATACCCCCATACCCCCCGCCCGCAAACGATCCTCAACAATACTTCATTGACAAGCACCTTGTGTCACGGAAAGGTCAAAGAAATGACCGCGGGATCGAAGTGTATACAGACACAATGTATTTGTTAATGTGAATTGTTGATAATGGTGATTTGCAAAGCATCAGTTCACTCATGTGACCCACATCAATAAATCACGCGACAAATCGTTGTATGTGGCAACAGGGCGTTTCATTACAATGCATAAACGGATTAGGATCAAAGCAGATTAATTAGAACGATTTAGAATCTACCAAACCACAGGGCAGGCAATCTTTATCATTACATAAGCAGGGAACTTGATGCTAATCAGTACTGAAGTCATACTGTGAGGGGGAGGGTTAAGGGGTAGGGCAAAGTCCAATATTAAAGCTGATAGAGATGAGCCCCCTTGAGAGGGGTTTTATGTTGAGGTTATAATCACTATAAAACACTCATCATCATCATATGATCATCACCAATCATCATTATCATCATCACAATCATCATCATAATCATCATCATCATCATCATCATCATCATCACAATCATCACCATCATCATAACCATCATCATCATCATCATCATCACCACAATCATTACCATCACTATTTTTTGACTATTGGCTACTTTGATCAACTAGGTATCTTTGACTGACATCTGCATTAATTTTAGAAACTGGATGGGTTTCTCATTGCTTTTTTAAATCAATTGATTTCTATTTTACCTTGAAGAATTTCCTAATTAGCAGTTGGGCATGAAAAGGTATAATTAAAATTATTTTTCTCTTATCTTCTTCCTAAATTTCTCATTTTAATGTAAATTGTTCAAAAAGTAAAAATTTTTAGCTGATTTTGTCCATCCTAGCGCAACCCTGTCCTACCCCCAATTCAGATGATATTCAAAGCAAACAATTCTTCAAAAGTACTCGCTTAATTTTTCGAATGTAAATTACACAGACGCCACTGTTATAACTGTCAAGTATCTAGGGTTGCTGATGAAAACATGTGTAAAATGGGTTAGCTATAAAGCTAATGTTTATTTACCCTTATCATTTTCAATGAATTAGACAAGGGATCTATTGATAATTTGATATGATGTCAACTGTAGCATTAATTTGCCAGAAGTCAACAATACCTAGAGTCCTAGTGATTATAACCACAGATCTGTGGTGTCCAAAGGTTTCTTGGGCAGCCAAAAACTAATTTTTTGAGAGCCAGGTTTTATTCTGAAACAGTAACAAGAAATATTTGCATCTAAATCCTCTGGCCGACGAAGAGTGTCACAAACAGTTAATCCAGACCAGAAATGCATAGACACCAGACACTTAGAACTGAAAAGAACTTTTCCATCTGACACTCAAAAAAAGTTGGACAGGAACAAAAAATATCAAAGCAGATAGTAAGTTAGCAAATCAGCTTTTTAAGGGACCAGTTAACCATTCCAAAGCCTTTAAAATGGTTTGTGTATTTTGTCTGCAGAATATATTAAAGTGCTTATGCAACAAAATTTCAATTTTCTTAAAAGGGCTTGTCAGACCATCCTCTCTTCAATCCAAGCACAAATACATAAATGCAAATTTTTGAAACTTTAGCTCAATGAGAATTTGTGTGCACCAAACAACCAATAGTTAGTTGCCTCTATCAATTAATAAGTTTTGCAAATGACACAAAATTTTCTTCTTTCAAGCACCAAATATTTCTTACTCCTTACCCAATTTCTTACTCAAGCATTTGCTTTCCGCTCTTGAACAAACTGGGATAATTTTCTCCATATTTCATCAACAAAAGTGCAAGAATATATACCCTTGTGTTAAACATGAAACGATAATGACTTTCCACATATTGTTTTCCTTTCATTGTAATTCTACTAGGAAGGATCTTGCCAAGATATAGGAAGTAGAGTTTGTGTCAGATCATAGTTTAAAATAGACTTTATCTAAAACTTTTTTATTAATAACATTGGAATTTAGGCCAGTTGATGAAATGAGGGTGGGGAATTCCGGATCAGATTAATATTTAAAGCCGCCTACATGATAACGAATTGAAAAATCATTTTTGTGGGTGTCAATCGAAAAGTTTGCAGTTTCAATTATTGTGTAATAAAAATGTTACCTTGGGGCTGCTTGGAAATCATCCAAATCAATATGCCTAGAAAACAAATCAAGCATACAAAATAACTAACCGGAGAGTGGATTTTTAAAAATCATTAGCTACTTGCAGAATGCTATAAGAATTAAAATTAATTTGTACCGCTTTAGGCGGGTAACATGAAAATGGCCTAACGCCAAAATTTTCATTTGATATAAGTGCTGATGCTTACCATTCACAGGGCCGATCTTTCTTTTCTTCTTTTTTGGGCAAATTAAATATTCTCGATAACATTATGAAGCATTGTATAAGTTGATCAGACAGCCGGGTTTTTAGTTCAAACCTCCATGGAGAAATTCATGTGACGAAGAAAACACAAAGTGTCTGCTGAGTACGCAACAAGCATCATGTGACTAGTTGATGTGATTCATTTGACATAGGGTGACCAAATTTACACAGGAAAGCCCAAAACAATTAAATTTTATGAGGAAGCCAAACAGGGGTGCAAATTAGGGAGGTTGCGGGGGCTGCGTCACAACCCGAAAAATTTAACCGTTCCGTTTCAGCTTTATTTTGCTTACGATGAAATCAGCTACGATCTGGCCCTGTCTTTCAATAATTTCTTTTTCCAGTCTTGTACAGAGTTGCAACATTGGGAGTGGGCAAGCATAAAAGTTTTTCTAGGGGATAGAGATATTCTTTGCCCAGATATTTAGAAAATTAATTGTTATTTATTGGCAAAAACTTCAGTTATTCATGATTAAGCAATTTTACTCACGATTGAGTAATTAAATTGCGTAAACTTAATCAGATTTCAGCCTACAAAGATGCTTAACTTTGCTTAGAGGGTTTTAGATCACCATTGGTTTGATCAATATAATTTGACACTTACGATTTTACAGCAAAAAGTACCTCCCTTGCCTTATGTAACAATTTATACATCGGTCAACGTGCGAGGAACCATGTTTTCTCGACTCTGAGAGGAAAGCGACCATGAATAAGAAGGCTGTGGTGCATATAGAAAGTCAGAAAATGCTTGACTGGGTGAAAAGATAAATGGGAGTGCAAGACGAAGGTCAATGGGGTGCATTGGCGAGAGGCAGAAACCAATGGAGGAGATTAAAGCCACAACGACAAGATCCCCCCACGTCATATGGAAGTAGAACTGCATATTCATAAAATTGTCTCTACTAGCAGGCGAAACATTAGGATAAATAATAATATATGAAATGGAAAATGAAAGACTAATTAGTCGCTGGAAGTTTGAGCAACATTGGAGGGCATCCTAGATCATTTGAAGGAATTTTTCTTTAGGAGAAAGAGGCTTTCTAAAGATCGATTTGGCCTTTATGTTATCTTTAAACAAACAAAAATTCAAATTCAATGCCATTGTAAACAAAGGATATGTAAAATGATGAGCTGTGGAAAAGCCAACAGAAGATCTGCTGATCTCAGCGCGGTTCAGTTTACAGCATCGAACGATCTGCACTATTCAAATATTGCAATTCATCAAAGACAGATCTCCGAAAATAGGCGAGCAGTCAGGGCCGCCTGATACACCAAAGGCCAGGGCGGTCACACTGGAGAATAAATGCAAAACAATAGCAAAATCAATAAATTGAGCTTCTAGTCAGTGGGAAAGAGAGCAATTGCCCCCCGCTGCCCCTCCTTTCGGTGTGGACCTCAGCCTCTTCATCTTTCACCTTTCCCCTCTTCATATGGGGTCACTGCTCCGTGTTACTCTCTCCAATTCATTTATGTTTCTCATTTAATGTCCATTTAGATTCTTTTCCTGCACATATCTTCCTAATGTTTGCATTTTCATTCCAATCGATATCTTGTGCGCCCTTCCCACGGAGAGGGGAGAGGGATAAAAAAGTGAGGGTGGCAGAAAGGAACTATTACTCAAGTCTCTTTTTGAGATAGAGGCTTGCTTCAATGGCGTCCATGTGATAAGTTGCAGCGTCAATGTTTTGGTTACAAGCATTTTGTTAGCAGCCAAAGTTTCTTAGTTGCAGCAATATTTCAACGTTACGATAAATGTGATGAGAACTTTGCTATTGAAACGGAGGAAGGTAATAATTGTCTTGATATGTGTCTCATTTGTTGTGTCTATCATTATTGGCATAAAAGTGCACCTGAGTGTCGATCTTGACGCATTAAATGCAAGTACACACCTCATGAAAGAGGGACTTATACATTATGCAGAGGACAGCAAGGAAGAAACAGCTTCAGATAAAGAGTCGCATCAGAAATCAAACCAGTTGCAGCATGAACACAATCATGGTGAAAAATCGTTCTTTGATGCTGTGCATTTGGCTGCAATAAAAAAGGGAAAAGAGCTGAAGAATCTAGCAGGAAAGAAAGTTTTTGAAAAACTTTCTGATGGCGGATTTGCTGTACAGCATGAAGAGGATCCACTAATAAAAAAAGGGAAAAATATTTCAGTTAATGGCCTAAAGCATCTACAACGAAGAGAGACAAAAAGAATAATTGATGGTAAGATAATGTATGATATTTTTGCCATAATGAAGGACTTTGCATCTCATGCTCAACTGCATCTAAAACTGCTCCCAACCTGCACAATTCTTCCCATATGCCAATCTTGTTGGTAAATGGCATAATCTGCAGTCAGCCCCTGAAAAGTTTCTAGTATCACCCTGATTTGTTTCAAGATTCTAGTCTTTGCTTGCTCTCTTGTCATTTGCCTTCAATTTTGACTAAGAATTCATTTGAATCATTACTGAGTTTTCAATTTTCTAATTCCTAAAACCAAGTAAAACAGTCTTATTCATAAGACATATTTCTATCTTTTAGCTCTGTATGGTGTCAGCCCCAAAGTTGCCATGCATTATCAAAACAAAGATGAATTCAGATGTTTAGACAGCAATCAAAGGTTTCCAATGTCGTATGTTAATGATGATTATTGTGATTGTGATGATGGAAGTGATGAGCCAGGGACCTCAGCATGTTCAAATGGAAGGTTTGAAATATTGTCAGTTTTTTTCAGGAAAAGGAAGTTAAAAGTTTCACCAATTCAAAACAGTAAAGCAAGATATCTATTCTTTGAGATAAATTAATGAATTGATGGTTGAATGAATGAATGAATGAACGAATGAATGAATGAATGAATGAATGAATGAACAAATGAATGAATGAAGAAATGAATGAATGAAGAAATGAATGAATGAATAAATAGATAAATGAATTAATTACTTAATTAATCAACAAATTGATGGATTAAGCAAAAAATTATACCTAATGGTAATTATGAGTTATAATTCTGAAGGTTATTGTAACTTCTTCAACAAACCTCCTGTTCTCTTTCCAGATTCTACTGCAAAAAAGATGGCAAGCACATTTTATCCTCAAGGGTCAATGATGCCATTTGTGATTGTTGTGATGGAAGTGATGAATGGAAAATGATGAAGCCAATTGGGTTCATATTACCAAAGATGCCAGTTATGAGGTATGCACCATGCAATGATAATTGCTGATTTGGCTATCTCCACAGCATGGCACAATGGTGATAACACCTACTAAAACCTTTCTTATGAAAATGCAGACATTCCACGAAGACTGTTATTTTCACGTTAGGGTCTTCAGCCATCAGGGGGGCTGCATCTCCAAAACGTGCAAGGCACTCTAACCAACAAGTCCCCAAGGAATTCTGAGGTTGCATCGAAAGTTTTTATTAAAGTTTAGTAAAGTCAATGTTTATTAAAAGTTGTCGCTTTCTGATATGATAATTACAGTTTTCTCGATATCTTGTCAATATTCATAACAATATTTTTGTAATTCAATTTGAAAATAATCTTAAACCGTTTGTTGTGTTTTTTTACACTTCATATTATTCATTCATTACTTTGTGAGTAGAGTTATTCTTATCCAAAGCTTTAAATAATTGGCAACCCATTTCCGCAGAAAGTCAGCTACCACCCTGCCCAACATACCAAACGCACATTGCGCAAAATGAATATGATGTGGCCATTGACATGCATCTTTAAGACAATCCAAATTGCACCAGAACATTAATTTTCGACAGATCTCGGATGATATTAATTTTAGAATTTATAATCTTTTCAATCGTTCATGAATACGCAGAACCCCAATTTGTGTGGACAGAAAGAGTTCATTTTGACTTTGACCCTTCATTCCGAAGATGGGTGAATAGGCTTCGTTCGGTCAGAACAAGTAGCCAATCGCTCGTGCTACTTCTCTTATCATGTAGTTTTTTGATGGCCAAGTGTTACATATTTCTGTTTGAACTTGTATGCTCCGAGGAGCTTTTGATCCAGATAACACTTTTTAGCTTACTCCCGTTCCTATGGCTCTGTCTAAGTGCATGTTTTAAAGAGGAAGATGGATGGATAACCTGGGTACCAGAGCCTAGAATGGGGGTATTGGGCTCTTTTCCGTTTCTAGAGTAAGAATTGCACCAAACGAAAAGAAGACAGATGCATCAAATAAATGAAGAACTAAATATAAAGATTGACAGGTAAAAATTTTTACTTATAGTACACGTTAGTTTTGCTGGCAATGTCTCCTGCTGAACTCTAGCTGCACTCCAGGACAGAGACAGTGTCATGAAAAATAAGGGCAAAATAATAAGAAACTAGCAGAATAAAATATTTTGAGCAAAAATTTCCCCGCCTGCCCCCTTTGCCACTGGTTTCTTGTAGACAGAGACCTGTTACCATCGAGCAACTGCAACAACCAAAATAAAGATTGCCAAAGCGAGGTCGCAATCCAAAATAATCCATCTTACTGATGGATGCAAACGCATTCTCACTTGATTAACATCTTAATCTTATTTCTACAACCTTAAAATGTCTCCATATCGTGTAGCGATAGTTGGAGCTGGCCTTACGGGCTCGTTGACTGCTTGCAGATTGAAGAAGACCTTCAAAGATGACATTGCAGTGACATTGGTTGAGAAAAGTCGAGGGGCTGGTGGCCGGATGAGCACATCAAGATCAACAAATAACCCTAATTTAACTTGTGATTTAGGAGCACAGTATATTTCAGCAACACCAGAATACGCAGTGAAACATAAAGAGTATTAACGATTGTTTCATTTTTCGTAGTAATTTGGAAGACCATTGCTTATGTTATGTAACAATATTTCTGTCATGTGTTGTTGCGTGTGCCGTGTATTACTGCCGAGGATATGAGTGCATAAATTTTCTCAAATGTCCTCATCGGTGTGTTCTAGGTGCTCCTAACAGAGAAGACTATAGGGTTTGTCATTTTTGATGAAATTTAAGGGTGCAAAGTGTACAAAGTGGCTGGAGTCCACTACTGAGTGCTGCGATGCTCACAAATCAGTAGGGGGGGGGGGGTTGCCACAATATTTTTGTCTGTGCCTTATCCATACTTGGATACTTGGAATTCTATTTAGCACATGGAACTACAGACCAGAAATTGATAGCTTTTTGTCCTTTTTTCATTTCTTTTTAATGAACATAATGAAAAGAAGTTATGGAGAAAATGTAACATTGTAAACTTTTTACCATAGATATTATGATGAACTTGTAAAAGCTGGCATTCTCCAAGAATTTACTGGAAAAATTATTGGACCAAACAGATTTGGTGGGGATTCAAAGCATTTTATTGCCCCTCAGGGCATAAATACAGTTGTAAAACACTTTTTAAATGAGCAAGGTATGTTTCTACTATTAGATGTTTCTTTTATAACACAGTTAACAACATAGAGATTGATAATGATCTTATGAAATTGACCAAATGCACTTAAATGATACCACGGGAGTTTATCAAAGCAGCTTTGATATAAAGCATCAGAAATTGCTAGATCTCATAGACTAAGTGCATCCTGGCAGAAAATAACTTGAACTGATGCCCCTGTGAATGTAAAATGAAAAGGCCATAAGTAACTGTAGTTCTAAATTGCATGGAAAGCATAACTTAATTTGATCTGTCACATTTTGATAATGAACAAAAAGCAAACAGAAACAGATAGAAGGTTGTGGCTCAACACCAAATGAGAGGAGGAATGAACACATATTATGTTAAAACAAGTTTCTGCTTCTTGGTACCATTTTTTATTTAATTGTTAAATAACATTTTCCTCAGGTATAACCCCACTCTATGGAAAAACTGTTGAGAAAATAAACATTAAATCAGATAATGGATCATACATTCTCAGCATGCAAGAAAAGAATGAAAATATAACAGCAGATGCAGTAGTTCTAACATTGCCAGTTCCACAGTTGATGAAGCTCCAAGGCGATGTTCAAAGTTTGTTAGAACCCTGGAAATCAAATTTAGATAGTGTTGTGTATTCATCAAGGTATGCAATGGGATTGTATTTTGATGGACAGAATCAACTTGATGTCCCTTGGGACTGCAAGTATGTTGATGACAATGATTGCATCAGATTTGTTGGTATTGATAATGCAAAAAGAGGAGTTGGTAGGTATTTTGCAATCTGCTCTATTTATCTCCTCCATTATTCTTCATCAATACTGGTTACAAGATGTGATCTCACTTACCTAAATGCTCTATTAAGTCCCCCTCTCTATTGAGCCCCCTAGCTTAAAACCCCTCCCTATAAAGGCCCCCTCTATTGATCTTTTCTATATTTAACCCTCTCTCCAATAAGCCCAATCTCTACTAAGCCCCCTTTCTATTTAGCCACTTCTCTATGAAGCTCTCTCTATCAAGCCCCCATTGTAAAGAAAGACCTCTGGAGAAAAGTTTGAATCAAGCCCCTTCATCTCTTATGCCCCCTTTCTAATAAGCCCTTTCTCTATTACGCCCCTCTCTCTATCATTCCCCCTTCTATCAAGTCTTCTCTTAGGAGAAAAGTTTGAACAAAGCCCATTTGTTTTTTAAGTCCCCTCTCTATAAATCCCCTCTTTACTGTCCTGCTCTCTTGTTGATCTCAAAACTTCTTAATCCATCTTGATTATATTTTATTATTATTTCATTCCAGGTTGTGAATTAGGATATTCCTTAACTGTGCACACAAGTGTCCCCTTTGGATTGAAGCACTTGGAAGATAGTTTCGATCAAGTAGAGCCAATTATTATTCACAATCTTAAAAAACTGCTTCCAACACTTCCTGAGCCAACATCCACTAAGATTCTACGATGGAGGTACTCACAAATTCATAAACCATACCAGGGCTCACCCGGTTGTTTAGTTTTAAATAGTTCACCACTACTTATTGCCGGTGGAGATGGATTTAGTCAATCAAACTTTGATGGATGTATTGATTCATCATCTGCTGTAATGGAGAACCTAACACGGATTATTAAAGCTAAATTTTAATGCATGTTTTAAACAGCATTCCAATTGTGTGCTTCTTTAAGACAACATTCCAATTGTGCTGATAAAATCTGCTGCAAGTCTTTACATGGAAAGAGGCCCGTTCTTTGCTACACACATTTACTCCAAGTCTTTTTCTTCCTTCAGAAGGTGGGCCTCTTGAAAATTCTTCCAAAAGGGTCCCTTTCGCCGAAACTGGGCCCTTTAGAAATCGTTTTCCACTTTCGGAAAAATGAATCAAATTTTTTTGCAAGAAAATGAAATTGGAAAGGTTACCGAGGAACAGGTTTGGACAAAATAGTTACATCTTATATAAAAACGAAGTAAAAGTAAAATTAGTTTGTCATTATGATAATTATTATGGATTATTGGAAAGAAACAAAGAATCTAAGGGAATATCACTACTAAGCCCTAACTTGAAACCACGCTCAATAGAGCCCAACTAAGTTCACCATGTCCGGTGAGGAATTCTAAGGCAGTTCGCTACTGCCTAGAGCTTCCTCTTATCTGTCAGTTTTTAGTTTATTTCTTCCCACCTTATTTTAATGGAGAAGTTGCTCGACCCCCCTTGAAGTGCTCTCAAACTTGCCATGGAACTAACGAGCCGATAAGACTTAACCAAACTCAAGTTATTGAAAGTCTTGACCCTCCAAAAGTGGGATTCTGATGGTATGACCCTAAGCCTAAATAAGATTTGTAGCCTCTGGACTGCTTGCACTTACCTCAAAAGAATTTAGCAATTGCAATTCTGAAAGTTTTTGGCACCATTGCCAATTTTGTAGCCTTTACAATGATTGTATCCAGTGAAGTATAGAGTCGGAATGAACTAGAATTGACTGAAATATGTCGATAGAACTTATGAGTAGATTCTTCAAGGATGAAATGGATAAAATCGGGGAAGAAATTTTGAGACGAAAAGTGGAGTAAGAATCGAGCTATCTAGCGGCAGGTATATTCACATCAGCTCTAGCTACCCTCCTTCAATAAGACTATTCGCTAAGCATTACGTTTGCTCGAGAAAGCAGGCCCGTAGGAAGCGGGAAATGCTTCCTACGGGCCTGGAAAGTAAAACATAACTTAGGAAACTGAAAAAGACACTTTTCTTCTGACGCCCCTCAAATTATGAAATGTCAGATAATGTCACAAAGTTAAACTGAAATCAATAGACGGTTAGGGATCCATAGTTGGACGTTCATGCTGCAAAACGGTATTGAACAAAAATGTACGTTACATAATGATACACGTTTTTCGGCCGGGCGTTTATTATTTTTTCATATAAATTCAGCTCCAGGGTTTTCTTATTTTTTTCTGATTTCTGTTTTGCACTTTTGCACATGGAGAATGGTAAAATGGATAGTTTGAGTGACAAATTTTAGTACAACAAGACTTGATGTTGAGAGTTGTTTTGGGGTAAATCCAAGCCTGCGCCACTTAGTCTGTGACACAGGCTACTGAATTCAAGCCTGGTGTTTCTTCCGAAGGTGTTGGTTTTAAGAGAAATAGCGTGTCGTCTAATCTCTCCATTTTTTGTGCAGTTCCCATGTTCTGCTGTTTGGATCTGTTTACGTTTCCCGAATAATTAACACCTAATCATCATTTGGTTCCCGGCGTTATTAATTTAACCCTATATTACACTTGCTCCATGTCTCTAGTCACCTCTCCGACCGGACATAATGGGTGGTTCTTTCGGATAGCTCTAGATAAATTTAAATATATCATTTTTCCACCAATTGGTATCCATAAAATGTACCCTAGGCGCCAATGCCTCGAAATAAAGGTTCACGGAATAGAGTTTTCGAGCTTCTGTTACCCAATGTAGAAAATATTTCATAACTTCATTACAATAATAGAAATAAAAATGAGAATAAGGAAACTTTTAACAATATTGAAACCTTAAAAATTATTTTGAGGGTAATTTATCGATCTGCCCTCAGTGTTTAGCCCAAAATTAACTGTTTTGTGATGAGAATTTGATGTGTACCCAAATTTGATGCCTACTTGAGACCATTTCCCCTAAATTATCGAATAGGCTGATTTGTAGCGCTGGCCATGGAGTGCCCTGTTCCGCAGTAAGCCCCCCCCCCCCTGCCAATTCTCGGGTCCGAATTGTTTGGGCTTTTTTCACGGTTCATTAAATCTTATTGAAATCACATGAGCAAACGAGATCGAGGTTAGCATCATAACTCGGGGAAGAAAGTATGCAAAAAAGTCACAAGCATTAAATTAAAAAACTGAATAAAATACAAACGAACCCTAGCTTATACTGACAATGGATTTGAGCAAAAAAGGAGGAAGCTTTTCGCCTACAGAGTCGGAGGACTTGGGAATGGAAGCGGCGCAAGAAGTGAATCTGAACACTTCAACAACATCGGAAGAGGAAGAGGCCGCCATCGAAAAACGAAAGGAAAAAGTTCGACAGGAAATTAAAGAGGTAGTTGTTTAAACCGATGTTACTCTTGATTATCTTCAAATTCAAGGGATTTTTCGTGATGAAATAAAAGAGAAACATTGCAAATTTGCCAACTGGCGTTCGCAAAATATTGAAGTAATATGCCTGTGAGAAAATCTGAGTTAAGTTTGTTTTGATTTGTTAAATGGTGGCTTTCCAAAGCTCAAAATATGTAGGCGTCATCTTCTTCATAAACATCTCTTGAAGTTGGTTGACGTCGGATATTTGAATGAACATTGGTGAAATAATCCCCAAACAAAGACTACAAGTCATAGGCAAAATGGAAGTTTATTGGAAAAAATAATAATTAAATTTGTTATTGATCTTTGCAGTGTGGAAAAATCTCCATATGCTGCATACATCCACTCCATGCATAATTCATTCTTTTAATTCTTTTGCCTTCTCTCTAAGCTTGAAGAAGACATTCAGACATTAAGGCAAGCACTTCAAAGAAAAGAAGCTCATCTTGCTGAATTGAAAAAAGAATTAGGAGTGACAAGATGGTCACAGTTTAGAGAAGGACTCAGTGACAAATATAGCGCTTATCAAAACTCAGAAATGTAAGATAAATGCATTTGTTTTGTTGTGTTATTCATATTTGGCTTTCTATTGAAGTATACCTCTACTTCACGAGGCTATCCAATCATGTTAATTCAGAAACATGTTATTACCTTTTTTGCTCCACATAATATTCACACCTGTAACATGTTGATTGTTTCAAAAGGTATAATAAACTATCAGCAGCATCCGCAAGCACTAAACAGACCATTGGAGCAGCAGGAGAGAAGACATCTGCTGCCCTGAAAAGTTTTGGAAGTGCAACTGCAAAAAAATGGCAAGATATAAGGTAATTTGCAAATTTTGTTATAGACTTCATTTTTCTCCCTTGAATGGTGACACTTTGCTTTCACCTGTTACTTGAATTTTAACATCAAGATAAATAATTCTATCATTTCACATAATTGAAAATAATCCATTCCAAAATATTAACATATAATTCTATTGTTTTAGAGAATCACCAAGGTTCCATTCCATGGAAGAGAAAATGTGGGCCACAACTGGTGCAATCAAGGTAATAAATGTGTTTAGATTTCTTGCGAATTTTTTTTCCATTCAAGCCATTATTAGAAATTCCATAAATTATATTGAAAGTTGCATTCAAAAGCAAAGACATTTTGTGAGGCAAAACTTTGCTAGGCAGAGGTGTAGCTACAGTGGGATGGGGTGAGGGGGTGTGGCACCCCAAGGAAAAAATTGTGTTTCAAATGGAGGAGTATTTTATCTGCAAATTTTGCCAACGTTGGTTAATCATGGATTGTTCACTTATTTTGTAGGCAAATTCATCATAGACACCTCCTGAAACAGGACATCTTGTTATGACCCTGTTGCTTCGTTTTCCATCATTGAACCACATTCTCTTTAAAGCATGATACATACTCAGAAAAACAAAAAGGCAGTGAGAGCAATGAATCATTAGGAAAATACTGTATTATGCTATTTGGGGCTGCAATTCCTGCAGGATCTTACATCATCTGCCAATGTCAAATTAGGCAATCTCTCCTTAAATTGGTACATGCAAACTGGACCAGGAACATCTGTCCTTAATGGCAAAACCCAAATTACGAGGAGTATACTACTGCAGTAGCATAAAGCTTTCTTTCTTTCTCACTAGCTAATCATGCAATCAATTTTGTTGTTTTTGGTGGTTTTGAGATGCATCTTCTTTGTCTCCTTATAACTCTTTTCACTTGACTGGAACACTTCCTAATTTATCATATATTTATTAGGTTTTCTATAAGGGCTTTATGATATAGGAGCATAATTTTTTACAGTTTAATATTAAATTTAAAGTAATTCAAAATCACCCTTTCAATGGACATGTTACTAAAATTAAGGTTAGAAGGAGTTTGTCTATGTATTCTTTGTGTTTCAGCTATTGGCTATTTTCAAATAGAAAGCAAACAATTTTGTTATTTGATAACTGGGATTAAAATTCTAGAAGCTTTTAGTTGACTGATGTGGGCCTGACAGGCTGAGGTGTGTGCTCTCAGGATTTCTCCTGTGTACCCATTCATCAACCTTGTAAAAAGGGACAGCTGGGTTGGCTGAACAGCCTGGGTCTTGGACCGAGTACATCTAGGCTCTTGGGTTTGTAGAACCATGCCTCAATGACTCATCCACATCAGCGCTAAAGAAGTATGCACTGCAATTATGAAATTAACATTCTTGTGGCTATTTGAAGAATGATAAATGTGCAAATAATTATAACTGTTTTATCAAACTTTAAAACTGAATAAAAATGTGGAATTAGCTCGGTGGAGAATAACTTTTTGTCTAAAAATCCTCATAGTAGGAAGCTTCTGAAAAAATAGCAATTAGAAATAAATTTCTCATTTTAAATTAAGGAAAAATTACAAGTAATATTATTTTATATCATACTATGTTGCATATTATATACAGAGCCGTAGTTGCAGTGGGTTGAGGAGAGGTGCGACATCCCCCCTGCCTGGAAAAAATTTTGTTTCAAAAGCAAGGCATTATTTGACCATAAGAAGTATTACCACGGCAAATTTTACTTCCTTTTTGGCAAATAAAAAATGGTACACCCATCTTGTTGGCAAATTCATCATAGACACCCCCTGAAACACAATATCTAGTGATGGCCTTGGTTATATATTCCATTGTTCTAAACAGCAAGCACCTATCTGTAAAAGTACGATGTGCACGGAGAGGTAGTGTATACCTTTTAAAAAGAAGTTAAATCAAGAAAGTGATAAAAGTCAAATTTCTAAACTTCAATAAGTTTTATTTTAATTTATTCTTTTGTAGAAAACAATGTTTGGTGTAACCATGTCAACAAGAAGAGCAATTACTAGAAACTAAATATATTTGGACCTTAAATTTTAAACTTTCAGTTGTCAAATAGTGTATTAACTGTAATTTATTGTAAATTATTATTTTTTTAATATGTTACTCATAAATATTGTAGGTTTCATTAAAATGTAATAATGACTGTAGCAAAAAATTAAATTGCATTTTCATTTGGCACTCTTCATGACATGAAATGCTTCATGATCATTAAGAGTTATGCAGTACAAAAAAATTATTTGCCATGACATGAAATTGCTACCCTTGTTAAAAAAGTAAAATCTTCAGCAATCAACTTCGCCTCCATGAAGTTCATCAAACAGTTCTTTGTCTCACATCAATTATTGTTTAGTTTTAAAATGTCATATGTAAATTTCTGTTGAGCTTCATTGAAAATTCCATTTTTAATGTACTTTTAATTATTTATCTTTAATGTATGCTTATTAACCAATGAAACAAAAGACATTCTTGTATCTTGCTTTCTCTAGCAAATCAAAATTGGACTTTTCAACCAATCTTCCTTTCACTAATCTCAAATTTTTATAAAACTGCCCAAAGTGGCTGGCTAATCAAGCAAGCATAGTATAACAGTTGTCCTATTAGTTCTTTTTTTTTATCATAGTGCATCATAAAATTGTTTGCTGTTTTGGTTAATTGAAGACCTTTTTATTTCCTTTACTTTGCTGGTAGACAGTGGCCTAGCTCAAAGAGGCAGAGGCGGAACAAACCCCCCTCAACCAAGCTTCCATAAAAGTGTTTTTTGGAAAATTTGTCAAAATTTATAAAGTTTGACTGATTATTGAGTAATATTTTCAGGTTTTGCCACTACACCAAAAAATGGTAACTATTGTAACATTTTTGTAGAATTTCATGAAATTACACAGACATCATAACAATAAAAGTAGATTAGTAAGTCAATAAACAAAAGATATAAAACTAAACACACAATCTGCCCACTGTGTCATTTTGCCGATTAGACAATGATGGATGCCCCGCTAGGCCACTGACAAGAACACAAACAAATGATATAAAATTTAATATTTAACTAATATTTTTGCCCATTACAAGTATAAGTCTCTTGCTTTTTACCCTGTGTGAGAGTTTTTTCTTCTATTGAATTAGAAATCTTGCTATCAGTTATGAAGAAGTAAGTGAAAAATATTTCACTTTGTTTCATGTTTTAGGCAAAATTCTCTGGGGTAAAGGCAAATGCAGCTGTTGAACAGCCAAATGGAGAACCAACAAAAGGAGCAACTGAAGCACCCTCTGCAATTTAGATCTAGTTAGTTATTTCGCTTAATTTAGATTCATTCTCTTTTACACTTTCTTTTTTGTTTTAAGTTTTGTTCACATTTACCGAACATTTCACCAAACATTGTCAGTCTCTATTTTGTGTAAAAAGTTTGATTCATGTGATGAAAATCATTCTGATTGATGGAATTGTTCCATGATTGTAGATGGACATCAGAACATCTAGCACCTTTTTATCATTCTCAGTTTTCATGCAACGGGTTGGATGTGTTCGATTGGTATTTATGCAAAAGGCTACTTCAAAGGGGGAAGGGCAATTTGAATTCTTGCATTAATGCAAAAAGCACCCCTTTATTTTATGAAACTAAAGTCTTGTTTTTTGTGTCTTGGGAAATGAAACAAGAGATATTCTAATACATTATTTTGATGATGCTTTGTTTGGGAAGGTGAATGTTTTTTTAGAACTGCTTTGATAACATTCAAAACTTCAGATGTCCAGATGCTTGACAACAATCCTGGCCAAAATTGCCAAACAATAGTAGCAATTCTAATTTCAATAAGCCTGCTATCCCAAAATCAATGTTGAAGATCTGTAAGTCATGCTGCAGGGTTTTACTACTCAAAAATCATCCCAAGAAATTCAACATTGATTCAGGGGAAAGGGTAAGGGCAACAGGGATGGGGTTTTCCTGTAAGACCTCTCAAAGTACCAAATACTCATCAGTTAACTCGAGGAATTTTTTGCCAGGATTGAAGTTCAATAGTTTGGTCTCTTATATTTATTAAAACAGGCTGGGAAGAAAGAGACTCTTTATTCAACTGATTGAAACAAAGGATTTATTAAATTTTCATCAATGTTAATAAGTTATTCCGGAGAATTGACGAAAAACTTGTAGATCTTAATAGAAATTAGATTATTATGGCTTTTGAGAAATCTTATATTTTTGGAAAAATTGTATGATTTTTAAACTACATGTCTAATCTGTTTTATTTTCATTTATAAAGCTGTAGACCCTCTGTTGAGTATATATAGCCCTTGAGCTGGCACTATTCCTTTCCCATGGGATGATTAGCAAGGAGGAGAGGTATTTTGGAACAAAGATGATGTTGAATAAAGTTTGCTATAACATAACAATTAAGCAGCCAACTACCACGCTCTGTTTAAGTCTACAGATTGTTAGCTTGAGTTTGTTTCCTATCTTATTTTTAGCCAAGACTCTTAATTACATGAATGTATTTCAGCACCATTTTCTAACAGCAGGTAACAGATGAAAATTTGTACCGACTTTCAACAAGCCTGCATTACTGCACTGTTGTATTTTGCTATGTTATGTTAAGTATGCCAGATGATGATGTTGACCAATCCAAGAACATGACTTCAAATGTAACACAAAACTATATTTTTGAAATTTATGATCCCAGGCTTAGAATGTGACATTTATTAGAAATTGAAATATTGATCTTATATAAAATATTGAGTTAGGCTTGTCTTGGAGTTCTCCCAAAAACAAACCAAATAACACCAACAACAACCAGCCCTGGAAATCCGTAGAACACTAATGCCAGAATGAGGGCAACAATGAAAATTGGCTCCACAACATTATCACCAATGTTCCATGGTCTTAGGCCTAACTCACTTAGTTTTTGATTGATCCCTTGAAATGGAGATTGCCCTTGAAACTGTCCTTGTTGACCAACCCCTCCTTGAGGTGCATATCCCATCCTTGCAAATGCATTATTATATGGCGGTCCACCGCCAGTCCCTTGTTGGGCGCCATTGCCTCCTCTTAGTCTTGGGTCATTCCACCCTTGATTTTGCCTCTGTCTTCTTTCCCACTCGACAGCCCGTGGGTCGTCATCTTGAACAATTTCACCATCTATAATCTTCACCATGCTTCTGAATTGAAAGAAACCCCTCGCAGATCGCACCAGTGGACTAAACTGGATATCTTTGCTTTAAGAGAACCTTTTGTATGTAAGGCCTACAATTAGGCCTTTTGTTGTTGTCTTCTCTGCCTTGCTCAAGACACTGTAAATATATATTTCTGTACCTGAAAACAATGTTCCCAGTTCAACTCGATCAACAATTTGCGAAATTATGGATTAATGTGAACTTTCACTTTCTAGGTCCTTAGCAATTTATGTAAACAGTAACACGTATTTTAGGCCTAATTTAATGCGCCATTTTGCTTGGTCAATCGATTACCCACAGGTAAACCAACGGTGAAACAACCGTAAAATTGACCCTTTTCTCTGATTACTATCACAAATTTTACACCCTTTTTCTCTTAAACCAATGACCACATTGTTTTTAATACGATAAGTTGGACCTAAAAATCCCCTATTCCCCCCCTTTTTTCCAATTTCCATAACCTTGGCTTTCCCAGAGATTTTAAAGATACGGGTGCTCACAATCGACAATGAGTCCCCTTTCCATCAAGTCCCCTTTATTGAATTTTAGCATGTGTACGATTCTGATCCTTTTGAGCCAGTATCAGAGATTCTGGACCTGCAGATGGGTTCAAATGTTGCAAACCAATTGAGCCTGGTAATACTGATGAAGATGGAAAGATTTTCATTCAGATATGGTTTAAAATTTTTTTTCGGGCTTATGAAGCTGCGAGCATTATTTGCTTTTGATATCAGAATAGGGTGCATTCCATGTGGTCTGAACTTCCAAAATTTCTGCAACTTTATAGACAGAGACGCCTACTGCAGAGAGGAGAGGGGGCAAAACCCCCTCCTGCTTCCGGAAAATAAGCCCAATTCTTTACTTTAATTTTGCCCCCTTCTTAATCTGTCTTATCCCTTTTTCCCTGGCATGCATCTGGCGTCCCTGCATATGGAAAGGAATTATCTTTACCAGACCATTATTTTATAAATGTCTTTATTTCATTCTCCAAAAAGTAACCAGATAATTGCTAGTTTTCAGTCTCAGTGGAACTGTCCGGATTGTCTGGTTTGTCCGGTTAAGGAGTCACCCCTTAAGATAACTGTTTCCCTCATTGACCTTTAAAATATCTTAGCTCTGTTAGTTGGAGAGATAGAGGCAAAAAAAACCCGGAAATTGAAAACTAGCGATTTGAATTGTTCTTTTTACATTGAAGCTTTCCGTTAACACAGTCTTACGTTGAGACAGATTTAACATCAAATCTTCGTTTTTTGAATAATGAATTAAAAATTAAGTTATGCATGTATTAAGTAACATAAAAATGGAATATTTCTTTGCGCAGCGGCCAGTTTTTAACAAGCAATGCTCAAGGATTATTCAAAATGGCGCCCAAGTGGAGCGATAACAAGCAAAAGAGCGCCTTGGTTGTTAATAGAATTTATACTAGAATAGAATATATTAAAATAGCTGAATTTATGCTCTTTCCCGGCCACCACATGAAAATTTCGGGGCTTAAAGCAGGTCATTACAATTTGGATATTTCTAGCAGCTTAAGACACTTGTACATGTGCGTTCAAAGGTTAAACTTCCCTTGAAGCTGGTTCCCTTACATCTGACAACTGAAAAGGCTATTAGCTCAATATCTTTCACTTCCGGTGATAATGCAGGTGTACAGTGACAACTACAGCGTCTGGTCAGATTGAAAATGGGTAAAAGAATCGATAATATGGGAGAGAATAATTTTTACGAATGTTTATAGAAGCAGGTGCATCAAAATATTGAAGGAATTTGTCCCCTTCTAAAAAGTAACGAATTCTCGCTGAAGGTCATTCGACGAAATGGTCTCTTCGTTGATGAAAGGCTAAGGTTAACGAGAGTCTACTACTGCAGCCTAAAAATTTCATACGCTTAGTTAGTTGCCACTCGCCTCCATCATCCTTTTGGAATAAAAGTTGGCGAGTCTCTATCACAGCTGGTTATTACAAAAACATAGAAAAGGGGTTATAGACAATCATTTAAAGGTACAGGATAATAAGGAAATACTCGACTTTGCTTAAATCTTTGCGTTAATCTCTAAAACCTTGAAGTGTGCAGGGCACATGACGGAGGACAAAGGTTACAACAAAGGTCACAAGTCATAAATCATCACCAAATTTGGTTGAACACATCCGTTCCCAATCCTGGGACAAAGGTTACAACAAAGGTCACAAGTCATAAATCATCACCACATTTGGTTGAACACATCCGTTCCCAATCCTGACCTCAAGAGGCAATTCAGCTTAAACAAGTGCTTTCGTTGCTTATAATAATTTTGCGTTTTAATTCGTTACAAACATTACAAAAATTGACCTGAAGGTCAAAAAAGGTCATTGGTCACAAGAGTTAACGAGGTCATAAGTCATTATTGACGATAAATCGATTCCCTTCAGAATGTTTTCCATAATAGACATATCGACACTTTCCAAATGTTCCTTTATGATCACCACCTTCGGCAACATCAGTTGGTAATGGTGTGTATTTTTCATCTTGTGAATCACTGTCCGTCCCTGATTCAAAATTGCCCTTCAAGATAAAGATGGAAAATGTTTTCAAATTGCCTAACTGGTCCATAATATTTGTAAATAAAAATGTGCTAATCATGATATGACCACATGCTTTGCAAAAAGTTTACAAAGAGATCTACATTGCCACAAAAAATCTTGGCACCACAACAATGTACTTTATTTTTTTTGTTTTTACAGAACAGTTGCTGTGAAGTCTTGAATGATAATTAAACTTATATTTTCAGAAATCCCAACATTAATTTCACATTCCTTGTGCTGCGCTCTTTCCTTGCACAAAAAACACCCTCTACACTGCATATTTCATCACTTTATAGAAATAATATCTAAATAATATCTTTGAAAATTGCTTCACAGAAAATAAATTGGATAAAATGTTTTGAAACTTGATTTATACTTTCCACTTCTTAAATCTTAAACTATGTGATTTTCATACAAACTTAGAAAAAATATGCTTAGCAGCAAACAGCAATCTCACTTCTTTTTAAAGTTCAGTTCAGTTCTTCATTTAAAATTCCACTACAGACAATATTCAAAATTAATTACAACTACAACTAAGGTACAACAACAAAGTAGATAAAGAACAACAAACAAGAATAAAACAATTGTATGTAGAAGAATTTCTTACAGGAGGAGCTCTCTCAATAGCTTAACTAATCGAGGAGAGAGCACCCCCTATTAATATAACCTATTTATATTAAATGTACAGTACCCATAAAATGTTCAAATCATATACCTTATCATTAGATACAACTTTCATAAATGCACCAGCTCGTTTTGCTTCTTTTCTTTCATCGTCACGTACTGCCGTCGAATCCAAGAACTTCAAATTTGGAAGTCTGTGAATAACATAGTACCTAAAGAAAGAAGTAACATCCATCAAATTCATTGGGTTCTAACCATTTCTAACAAGTTCTTTATTTCAGTTAATGCTCAATTTTTGGATGCTTTCCTTTTTCATGCTTGCTTTTTAAAAGCTCGCTTAATACATCATTAATCATGGACTTTAAATGATACTTCATCCTTAAAGCTCATTGGCCTCAGAAAACACCAAAGCTGTGTGTCCAGTCAAACACTTTAGACCAAAACACCTCTAGGACCTTTTATGTAATTTTTGAGTTACTTCTTAAATAAAAAACACCCTCAAAACAGACATTAATTTGTGATTAATATATTAAGAAAAGAATTTATAAGTTTAGTTAGTTAGCAAAAACCTCTGAATAGATTGTCAGAACTGGCTCATGATAAAAACAACTGGCATAGAATTATAAATTCCACCTTGCAGCACTGGCCGCATGTGTCCCCACAGATAGATCCAAAACTGTACAACAATTCAAAAACAGCATCTGAACAAAAATTAATTACTGATTAAATAACTAATTAAATAACCTGTATCTTTGATAGTCCTCATCATCTATGTCCATACTTATCAACTGATTTGGACATGCTGGATTTCCAAGGAGACTGAGGTAAGCAAGATTTGGTACTTTTGACACTATTCTATCCAACAATTTTTCTAGATTCACAATGTATTAAAATGTTAAGGAATTTGCATTATATGACAGTAAAGAATTATAAAACTTGTTAAATTTAACAGAATTTGATATGGTCATTTTCTTAGGAGAATAGGAACTAACTAATTTCATAATTAGGTGAATTAAGTAAGAGTGAAATTTTGCATCAAGGTATGCAGTTTTCTACAAAACTTCTTTGCTCTTTCAGTATGACCTCTGCACAAAAATTCCTATCAGGCTTCTTCCTTCTATGACCATGAAACAAATGAACTTAATACCTGCAGCCTCAGAACACAGTCAGCATTTTAATCTTAATCAACAAGGTTATAAAATCTATTGCGATAGAAAAAGTTGTAAGAAAAGGATATCTTGTTTTTGTTCAATGTAAGAGTTTGTAACCTTGGCATTTCAGGCAATTCAATGTCATCTTTCAGTTGGTTGTTATCGAGTAGTAGCTCTTCAACAATGTTGAAGCCAACCAAACCTCTGATGGACCTACAGAGAGATAAGATGATAAGATATACAAAATAAATATGATGGAATAAATATATGGTGCTGATAAATTTCAAAATGGTATGTAGAATTGTTTGCAATAAAAAGATCATAAGCATTTACCGCAAACGATTGTAGCTCAAATCAAGCTTCTTTGCCACTGCTCCATATTTCCTAGACAGCCATGGAGGAATGCATTCACAATCCTGGCCAACAAATGTCAGCTAAGGTAGAAATGAAAAATTTGCTGTAAAATCCAAGACAGGTTTTAACGTGGTAATAGATTGTCACAGAATGTTTTTCAGCATTATAGAAAGGCATAAGCAGCAAACTAGAAACCATGGTATCCATGTGGTACTAATTGTGCCATAAACATTTTTGTTTTTTTCCACACAATATCAAAGTTACATTGTTTAGCAACGTTGCAAAGGTATTTGTCCAGGCCTAGCCTGCAACCAGGGCCGATCCTGTTGATGGGTTAAAGTCATGAGTAATTGGCCCATCATTATTCATCAGCCTGTCAAAATATTTCCCTTATTTGAATGAAACCTTAACCTAATTCAGTTCATCTTTTTATTTGTTATTCGTAACCTAGTTGAATTTCAAGAAAGTTAAAATTTATCCAGAACTGTCCACCTTTTTTAATCCCAAATGAGATTAATCCCCGTTATCATTTACGCAATTAATTATTGGAAAAACAAGGTTTTTAAACAAACAATTTTTACAAGCAGCAAGGTGATAATAGCACCTGAATAAAAACGAAATTAAAAAAGTATTTCGCATGCATCAAAATATGATTTCTTCTGCGCCTTTCAGTCTCACAATCATTGTAGCAAGTGAACGGAACTAAAGTCTTACATTTCCATCAGAGAAGAATGTTTCCATTTTCCCTCTCGGCAAATAGCAAGAAGATGAAAGATAACTTTCCTTTTTATCACTTCTAATTTGGTTTGTTACCTTCCTCCATGACGTTTTCTCTTCACGGCTATTTCAATCAACCAATCACAACACACGTGACGTACAACTCGTGACGCTCCTCCTCAGAAGCTGATTGAAATATCCGTAAATCAACGTTGTAAATGCTCAGAAATACAAGTCAATGATATGAAAATGGTACCCCAAAACCCCCTAGCTTTCTAGTTGGTGGCCCTTGCTTGAGCTTCGGCGGACAGGGCGGATAGGGCGGTCAGAGCTCCCTTTCTCAGAATCCTGTATCCGCCCCTGTTACTTATAAAAATCTTTGCTCAATGACAATTTCGTTTATCTATTCATCTTTTTGTGTTTTTATTTCTTGATTATTTATAAAAAATATTATTAAAAATTATCTTCATTATTATCCATTCATTTGTACACTCAAGTATAAATTTATACACTTATTTACAACCTACATCTATTTATTATGACTTCAATTAGCTTGTTGGCTATTAATTTATTAATAATGGTTTGGCTTGTGTGAATAGTATGGTTTTAGTTAAACATATTCATATTTTTATTTATTTATTTTGTTAACTTGAATATCTATTTCTTATTGCTCAATCTATTTCAAATTTTCATTTCGTTCCTTTTTTTAAAAAAAGGGGAACTACAAATTCCACTTTGTTAACTGTTGTCTGTTATGTTAAAGTAAAGTTGTCAGAAAATTCAAAAATAAAAACTAATATTCCATCTCGATTTTGCAAAAATCAGATTAGATTGGCCCCCTTCTTAGAAACTCCCAGCGCTCTCAATGCTGCTGCTGTTGTGAAGACACGATTTCAAATCGAGGCAGGCGTTCTCATGACAACATAATAGTAAACGCCATCTTGGGTTGTGGAAGTTGAAAAAATTAAAAATGGATTCAGAATATTTGAAAAAGCATGTTGGAGACGCTTTAACAAGGGGCTTATCAGAAGTTGCACAGATTAGGCCTAACGATCCTATCGAATACTTAGCATTTTGGTTACAAAAATATGTCGAAAACAGGGATTATACGAAGCAGGTTCGTTAGGCCCATTTTTTTTTTATTTTCTTTTAATTCCATTATCATGTATTTCTCAGCATTTACAACGTTGATTTACGGTACAAAATTTTGAATCAAATAGCTAATACAATTTATATTTAATACGAATGTTTTATTGCGCAAACTTCTAATTTGTTATTAAGAAAAAAAAGGGGGTCCTACTTTTTTAGAAACAAGAAGAAATGGCCCAGCTAGAAGTAGAGAGGCAGGAACATGAAAGAGAAATGCAGAGACAAAAGGCAATGGAGGAAGAACAAAGAATGATTGCTCAGCAAGAAGCGATTGAAAAAGCAGCTTTGGAACCAAAACCAGCTGAAGAAGTTGAGCGACCGTTGCCAGCAGAAGTATCAGAAACACTACCAACATTAAATGAAGGTGACGAAGAGGAAAAGAAACCAGAAAATGGTAAAAGTTTGTAATTTTCTGATCAGAACTGTCCTGTATAGATCTGACTATCAATGCCCACAACTTTAGAAGCTGTTCCTAATGAACTGACCACAGCTGGAAAAATTGTGCTAGTTCTCAGGCAAACCAAATGCTGTACAATGGAATTGTCAGTCGTTTTAAAAGGTTGACTTTTGGTGTGCTGAAATCGCCTCGCCCCCCCCCCTCCCCTGTTAATTTTGACTTTCCATTATTTAGACTTAGAAGACAATTACCAGGATGCTATGAAGAGAGGACCCAACATCATGTCTGACATGACTGGCAAATGATCATTTAAGATTTGAAATTATTGTCTCAACTACTTTTTTGACATTTATTATAGCTGATGAAATCACAAAGGAAAGCATTAGTACAGAAACAATCAAAGAAGAAGAACCAGCAGAGGAACCTGGTGAGTTTTCTAATGCTATGGCATTGACATGAATACCCATTCGTTGTTCTCTTGTGCATTCATTCATTCATTTATTGGATAAGTTAATGATTGATCAATCATCTGTTAGATTGATTCATTGACTGATTAAAAAATTGATTGATTCATTGATTGGTCGATTGCTTGGTTGATTGATTGCTTGATCGATTGAACAATTGACTAGCTGATATTATTTGCACTTGATATATTAAATGATTAAGTGTTTGATTGATTTATTAAAAAGTGGCTGTTTAATTAGTCAACTGATTATGGAGTGACTCACTGATTGATTGATTCATGAAAAATGATTCATCAGCTAATCAATTTACTTATTCACTGACTAACTGACTGATTGATTGATTGATTGATTATTTGGTTGATGATTTATAATATTGTTATTTTCATTTTCAAATGTTTGTTTTTTGTTGAATTTTAGTTCCTGATGCAAACCAAGATGCAGATGAGTCATGAAACATGTAAAATATTTCATTCACGTTTTCATATTTTATTATGTAAATACTGAAAATATTAATCTTAATGATTCTACTTCCTTAATTTGAAAAACATATTTGCATTTTCTGCCACTGAGATCCATACCCAGGTATTAGCTATAAAATAATGCAAGAAAAGGACACTACAGCAGGCATCCTCAATAGAATGCTTTTGAAAAAAGTAAAACAAAGCAGCTCAGCAAGGTAAACACAGAAAAAACGACAAAGTGTAAAAAATAAATTTGTAATTAATCTACTCTTGTATTTCTATGGAACCAAAAGGGAAAATGGGAGAACATAAGCAAATTATTCTGGGAGACTAGGGATCTTTTGAGAACCTGGGGAACGATTCAAATAACATTATGGGCAATTAGGGAGACTGGGGGAGGGGGGCTCATAGGCAAATTAAGACTGACCTTAAAGCATGTTCGGACTGGGACGCCTGCTGTACTACAGGGCAGAGTAGGGGTAACTTCACGAGAATGAGGGTAAAGCAATAGGCGAAAACTGAGCTTCTTTTCTGTAAGCTTCTCCGGGTCATTAGCGAGAGAAGTCCTTTTAAGGTACATGTCATTTCATCTACCAAGCCTCTAGCATCTTCGACCTCTAGTGCCATTCATTCTCATTGCCAGACAGCTCTCTCTTGAATGCAAGACAGGTTGGCGAGCTGTCAGAGATAGAAGCTACAAGTTTATGAATGTCATATTTATTATCTAAATCAAAGAACAATATTCCAATTTTTAAAAAAAGTCGATCTACAATACAATTCTATCAAAAGAACAAATGCAATAAAATGATTTTTGCTGCATTTAATGGCAAAATTTAGTCTGGGTCATTTTATAACGCCTTTCAGTTTTGATTACCTAATGAAACTGTCAGGTCAAGGAAAAACAGAACTTTAGAAATTTGCAAAATCAGAGCTTTAGCTGCCTGTTTCCACGTGCTCGAGTTAGTTTTCAGTATTTACAATTGATGTTCTGCTGTTTCTTTCTAATAAGCTGCTCTATCCAAATCACCCATTGAATCAAACTTATATAAGCCGTGCACAATGTAACGTGCTTATCCACTTCTTCTAACGTCTGCCCACCTGCTATTAAGTTTGACGCAAACATAAGCGAACGCAGGGAGTTGGCTGTCCACTATTATAAACATGCAAGAGAGGCGACAATGCTATACAAAACAACTTTATTGCGCATGAAGTAGTCTCTGTAATCTCTTTTCGATTGCAGTCTTTATTCTGGTCTGTCAATTGTCTGCATATAAAAGGTTGCTCAATCGTGATGCCTGTCTATTGCCATTATAATCATATTAAACATGTTCTTAATGCGTGCTTTGTGTCTAGTCGCTATGGTGGAGAATTTTTTTGTTGATTTGCAAAGATGATCAGGTTCATGACAATTGTTCAAATCAAGAATACGTGATTATTTGCCGGGGAATTTTTCGCGAAATTTTTTTCTGTCGCAAAAATGCATCTTGAGAGTCTCGCTGTTGATTGCTAAATGGCATCTGATTGCCGGTAAGTTGCTTTTATATATTTATTGTCATGGTTTTTTCATGATTTTAAGCTTTGTTATGTAAGCAATCACCTCCATTGCCTGAAGCTTCATAACTGGTGAATTGCATTGAAACAAGAACATTCATGTACGGGCGTTCTAACTTTGAGAGAATACGCCAAAATTTAAGGGTATCATTATTCTCCTTTTTATTAGAACCTATGAAACTTAGATGCAGGCTGGCTGCTCTTAATTTTTCAAATTTAAGACCAATTAAGCACTAATTTAGGCTGAGTTGCTCTCAATTTATTCTTAATCCATTAGGTCTTAGCTCAATCAATTTTTTCACGACAGAAGTTTATAAAACAATTATAAACATTATAAACATGTAGACGCAGAAACAAATTTTTTTGATCAAGATTAAAGACAAGAAGCAGCAAGGGTGTCAATTCTCATTAACTAACGAGAAAATGGCGCATTCATCTTTGTCAAAAATTACATTAACGACAGTGCTTCAACCTCAGTTCGTTCGTTCGTTTTTAATTTGTTTTTCATTTCGGATCAATTTTGAGACTCTTGTTTCTATAAACTTGTTCTTATATATATGTATGTATGTATGTATGTATGTATGTATGTATGTATGTATGTATGTATGTATGTATGTATGTATGTATGTATGTATGTATGTAATCTTTTGCCATGATCAAAGTTAAAGTTTTAAAAAATTATCTTATCTAATGAAATAAAATGTCTAATTACAATATTTACAAGTGTACAGAAATTAATAGGCAAAAAGCTAAAAATCTTTTTAAAAGACCCCCAGTTAAGAATCTTTGTTTCCATAATGGTCCCTCCAGAGGTTTCTTCAGAAGAAGATGTTCCAGGGAAGGAACCAAAAAAATATATATACATGTATTATTTCAAAAGAATTAAGAGGAGTGCTGCATTTACAAGATCATTGTCAAATATAGAAAGAATGTGGTAGATATTAAGTGTTGACGTACCCAGTTAAGCTTTAAAATGAGAAGGCCTTTTTAAGCCTTTTTTGAACCCGGGCGAAATGGAACCTCACTTGTTGATAGACGTGTTGGAATCTCACTTATTGATTGTTTATGTGACACGCCATAGTTTCATCTCTTTTTGAACAAAGTTATGCAAAGGCCGTAGCCAGATGTCTTGATCTAAGCTACTGTTCGGGACGAAATTCTGACAAAATGGGCCTACAAACCTTCATTTGCCGATAAGCAAACTTTGCAACAGAATACCCCGTCATGGTCAAAGCATGTTTTGGCAACAAATCTATTTTTCCTTGGAGGGGGTGTCTAAGTCATAGCCCTGAAATTTTTGAGCCTTGATGCCGCTCAGAATGGATCCTCAAAGCAAATCAGGCTTACTGCCATACACCCTATACCCCCCCCCCAAAAAAAAACGCAACCCATTGTCAGTTACCAGAAAAAAAACTGTAGTGCATCAAAGGTCGGGAAATAAAAAATTCGTGCTTAATTATTCAGTGAGTTGAAAAATAAACAGTCTCTCTCATGTTCTCGGGCATGAGGCTCGATTTGGGACAATTTGGTACGTTATCGTGTTTGAGGATATCGCCCGAGAGATAAGTGCCTATTTTGTCTAAAAATGGCAATCATTTTGAAGATTTGCCAGTAGCCTGCGTTACTGACCATAGTTGAGCCCGATGCACAAGCCATAACCAGGGCTATAGCTAGAATATTTTTCAGAGGGTGTCTTGTGCCAAAGAATGCAAAAGAGGGTCCTTGTGGCTCAAACGCTGCCCTGTAGCCAGTAGTGTTGCACTATAAAAATGCGCCACTTTTTAATAGTTTGGAAGCAATCTACTTAAACTGATCGCAGCATCTAGATGACCCTCAGTCGCCTGATCACATAGAGACATCTCAATGTAAGCAAAACTACATTTCAAACTTCATGGTATCTGGATAGTATAGATCATTTTTGAGTCTTCTGTGCGTTGAAGATGTTCTGGGTGAATTGACCTGATACGGGGTAAACAGAATAGCTTTCAAAACTACATTATTGTCATATTCTTGCAGGCCAGACAAGGCACCATAGTGCAGGTCTTAGCAATAAAATGGGTCATTTTACAGTTTCTGGGAGAGTGAGTTTTGCAGGTGATAAATGAAGTGACTCTCTTGGCCGCCTTATTTTGCGAAACATTTATACGCGTCTGCCTTAACTACACGGCTTGCTTTCTTCTGTTTATTAGCCCCCCCCCCTGGTCATTCAGGGTATGGATAGTGTGGTTGCGAAACCCAAAGCGAGCAGGAAATTTCTGAAAAAATGGTCTTGCCTGCAAGAAGATTCTCAGAAAAGACAATCAAAAAAATCTTCATCTACGATCTTCATCAACATCTAAAAGATGCTAATGTCTTTAGGGACGCATCCAATCAAACTTGGGATTTGGGGCACGTCCAATATGTCCATATATTTATAGATTCTTGATGCCACCCTCAGCGAAAATGTTCTGAAAATGGCTTTGGACTTTAAGCTTGTATTGGCTTTTAATTTGCTGATTTTTGGCAATTCTTTCTCCGGCAAAAGATTGAAATCATTCCAATTCTTCTTATCAATTTCATGTTTACCGGCGTTTTATCTCAAAGGTTACGCTAAGATAATGGTATAGCAATAACGTTGATGTGGGCTTCTGTTTGATAAATCAAAGAATATACGCTACGTGCATCTCGTCAGGTTTCTTCTCAATTACGAACTAATAAAGAAGGACAACAGCGGATTGGAGTGTTCTGATGTGTTTTTGTGTGTGTTTAGGTCATGTCTTTTATTGCACTTACGTCTGATTTTGCTTGTTTAATTTTTTATTGGTTGGTTGGAGATTATCGTCTTGCAATAGAATAAAGGAGGATTAATAGGCCAAAAATATATAGAAATTTAATTATCTTAAACCTAAGCGCTTCCATGACCCATAATCATTCCACGACTCGACTTTGAAATCAACCATAATCAGTTTTAATCGATTTTAGACCATTGGACCCTCTAGCCCATCCTTTTACCTGTTCTTACAGTGGTTTATAAGGAAGGGTGGGGGGGGGGATGGGGGCACCCCAAGACGATTTGTCTATCTGCAATTTTCTGAAGCACTTGAACTCTAGAAGCTATTTTCGGTCTTAACATTTTATGCTTGAAGAATATATTTTGTTGATAAATGCCATGATGTCTTTCCTGCATTTTTGGCAGGCATTGCAACTGTTAGGTGGAAACTTTTGAAGTTTTCCCGGAACGGCGCCCACTCAAGAAAATAAGACGCGTCTAATTTCTCGACAGTTTTGTGCTTTACACCCCTCCAAGTAAAAGATTTTAGGAATGTGCTGGAAAGGCCTAATAAGAAAAGATCATTCTGATAAAAAGGATGCATACCTATAATGATGCTGCAAAGCGTGTGGAGAAGTGCAGAGTTCTCATTGTAATAATCCGAGGACTATTACAATCTGGGTAGAAGTCAGACGATTTTCGCCTGGTACTTCTTTGTTGTCCCACAAGGCTGCTTTCCTTGGCCATTTCCTTTAACTCACTCCTATCACTTACCTCTATTTAATTTAAACCTTTATTCCTCAAAATTAATAGACCATTTTAAACCATTTTGCCCACTAGATTTAGCTAATAATTTTCTGACCCTCGGGCAGGTTTTTCTAGCATCGCCGCTCCCACTTATCAAATCTATAAAAATAGCCAGAGAGACAAAAAGACATTTACTGTGTTCTCTTGACCTTTCCTTTTGTTCATGGACATCTACACGTCCCTTTTAAGAGCCTTGGGAACATTGCAAATTTAAAATCCAATTTTCCATATTTTAAATGGTCACCCTAAGATTCCTTGCTCCACTGGCGTCAAATTGTCTCAGATGTCTAAAATGATCGACTTAAATAACCCTATTAAGGAACAAAAGTGGAATTAACAAGCCTAAAATGACTGGAAATAACAACGATACTGTCGTAAACAACTTTTAAATGGTACTTCCATTGCATGGTTGAGCATCCCACACGTGAGCCTTGAGGTTGAACAGTACCATCCAGGAGTGTGGCTCGTTACCATTGTTATTACCTACAAAATCATAAGAAGTTTCTCATCACTATGAAAGCAAGGGTTTCTGTGATCAGTATAGATGACAGAAGGTTTCTGATGAAATTTTGCATATGATGTTTCACACTCACAAAAGTACATGGTAGAAGTACAAGACGACATGTTGATGTTAATTTTATCTTTTCTAGACAGAAGATTAAGAAGAGACAATTAAATCAGTGCCTACTCCCACAAATATGTACGGCCTAATTATTCAGAATCTTCAATTTTTCCTTATAAACGAATTTGGGGAAGAAACGTTTCAGCGTATTCGTAAAGATGCTAGCGTCGAAGAGCACGTTTTCAGCATTCATGAGAGTTATCAGGATGACATCGTTTTGAAGCTCGCAGAGTCGGCAGCCAAGGTAACCGGTTGGACGAAGGATGAAATTCTACGCGGCATGGGTCAACAATTCCCTCGCGTTTGTGGGGAATTTGGTTACTACAAGATGCTGAAAACCGTTGGCAGAAATCTGTACGAGTTCGTCAACGGTCTCGACTATATGCATCAATGTCTCCGTTTCTCATACCCGGGAATGCAATCGCCGAGTTTTTATTGTGACGAAGAAACGCCGGACGGTCTTCGCCTTCATTATCGGTCGAAACGAAAAGGATATGTGCAATATGTTCGTGGGCAGCTGGAAGAAATGGCGAGCTATCTATTTGGCATGAAAATAACAACTGTTGTAGAAAGCGTGATTGAAAATGATGAAGGTGTGCACGCAATTATAAGACTTCATTTTGCGAACAGCATAGCAAACAGGAAAGTTTCAACTGGAGTAAACCAAATTTGTCCTACTATATCAACAGAACTGATTCTTGAAACATTTCCTTTTCATTTGTTGTTCCGAGAAGACATGAGAATGTTTGGTGTTGGGGAGTCACTTGTAAAAGTTCTGCCAGATATCGATGGCCGTTGTCTGCATGAAACATTTGAGCTGTTGAGACCAGCTATTCCACTTACTTGGGAAAGTGTAAGTTTAAGATTTTCATCACTTATATGTTAGATACTCATTATATTATGCATAATTTTAAAATGGGGAAGAGACCCCATGTACATAATCCCCCAGTCCAAAAATAATCATGATGTAGTATACATTACTCATGCCTATGCAATGATCATGTGACGTGTCCATTGTTGAGGCCTAACAATTGGGGTGGGTGCTCTTACCTTTTAAACGTGCAAGCTAAAATAATTAGCCATGATCGACCCATTCATTTCGATTTATTTATTGTCTTAAATGATATCTTACATCATCGTTTATTTTTTCCTCAGTTTATGTCTCACCCTAATTGCGTATTTGAATTGGTCTCCAAAGTTCCTCTTGTTAACACCAGTGAATTGTATGAAAATACGGCCGAACAAGATCTCACATATCTTCATCTTAAAGGTCAAATGAAATTTATAAAAACTTGGAATGCCTTCATCTATCTTGCTTCTCCAGTGTAAGTGTTAGTTGATTTCATAAGCATCCTCGTCTTCTCTTCTTTTTCCTTTTTTTTCCCTTTTTCTTTCTTTCCTTCTGATGCAACTATGTTTTCCTCTTGTACTCCTTTTTCCTTACTTCTTCTCTTAATTCGCCTTCGTCTCTTTTTTCTTTTACTTTTCTTTTCTAATTATTCTTGCACTTCTTGCTATTGCGCCTCTTGTTATTGCACTTCTTCTTTTTCTTCACACTCTTCTTTTGTCATCCTTCTCTTTGCTCTACCTTTCCTTTAACCTCTTCTTTTCCGTTTGCATCTCCTGATAATTCTTTTCTTCTTATTCGTCTTGTGCTTCCTTCACGTCTCATTCTTCTTTCTCTTCTACAACTTTCTCCCTCGTGTACTTTCTTTTCTCCGCTGTCCCCTTCTACTTCTCTTTCACCATTTACCTCTCTTTCCAATTTTTCTGTTACTTCTTCCACTGTTTCATCTTTTTCACCTCTATGTTCTATCTCTTCCTCCAACTTCTTCTCCTACTTTTTCTTCTTCTTATTCATAATGTGCTTCTTTTTGTTGCTCTTTCTCTCTTTTTTATCCTTCTTCTTCTTCTCCCTCTCTTCCTTCTGCTCCTTCTTCCCAATTTACTTTTCCCCCTATTGCCTCTTTACCTAATTCTAATTCTTCTTTTCCTTTTGTTTTCCTTCTTCTTATTATTCTTTTATTCTTCTTGTACTACAGCCATTCATTCTTCATTTAATATTCTTTATTCATTTTATACTTCCATTTCATTTTCCGACGCATACAATATTCCAAGTTTGGTTCTTCCTTTTTTATCTCCTTCTTTTCCTGTTAAATCATCTGCAACATGTTTTTTTAGGCTTGCAAACATCGACCACATGTTCAACATAGGCCTATACTTAAATGACCTCAGCTTGCACGATGCTTCTCGAGATTTGGTGCTTGTTGGCAATCAGAAATCGACTGAATTAAAGATTGCTTTACAGCAGGTAGGAAGGATAAACTTATTTACCTTGACCCAATATTCATCTTAATTTTACTTTTGTTAATGATTATTCGGTTATATAGTTACATGATATATATTATAAGTATGGATGCAAGGGAGTGGCCTGAATGGGACTAGTACTTTTATTGTCAGAAGTTTAAGTTCACTTTGCAAATCGTATGGAAATAGTTGTGAAATAAGGTTTACGGCCATAAAAACGAGCAGCGTGCTTTGCATAAGTTATAAATCCCCGGAACCTGGAATACAACTTACGAGAATTACTGAGCATATAATCATAATAGTAACTATTTACTCAAAGAAGGCAACTTTAATAGCAACATAGCTTATTAAGGCAAACACTGGCTAATTATGGATGCATGAAAGTGGCCTAAGAAGAATATTTCACCTCGAGCTGCCCAAAGTCAGTGTTGTTTTAATGACTTGCAAGAGAAACGGGAGACTAAGTTTTTGTTTGAGTTTTGAATTCTAAACAGGTTGGATCAGATAGGTATGAGGTTTGAGGACATAAAATGCAATCATGTTTTTATTACACGATAGTCAAGATATAAACAAAATCTAAAAAACACGTCGCTTCCATGCCTAAACTTTATCCAACCCTATTACAATATTTCTTTACAAAAGTTTTTCCATAAGTAATTGGCTTATCAGAATGTAGTACTCGGATCCACAATAAGTGAGATGAAGATCAGCACTTAGTATTTCCAACCTAGAAAATGATGGAACTTAATTTTCTTCCAAAAAATTACTTTCCAAAGATCCAACCTTCAACGGGATAGGTCTGTTCGCTATGAACATATGTACACTGGGCCTCCGACGAAGGGGCATGTCCCCTTTCTCTCTGGCCTTATCTAAAAGCACTATGTGCGTCTTCTAAATAATCGTTTTAATTGCGTGAGAACTTACTCACACACATTTCAATGGAATGAAGATTTTAACATTAGTTCTGAAAAGCAGCTCAACATTTTGTGCCGTGGTAAACTCGTCGGGCACCTTGGTACAATTACAACTTCTATACCATTCCAGCATTGATCTTATTTTATCTTGTTTTGTCTGACCAGGAACTACAGAAAAGCGCAATGCTAGAGGAGAGCATGAAAAAGTTGGATATTGAAATGCAGAAAACAGACAAATTATTGTATAATATGATACCAAAGTCAGTAGCTGATAGATTGAGATCGGGAGACTTAGCCGTTAATACCTGCGAGGTATGTTTTTAAACTATTTGCGAATTTGTATGGAGAAAAAGGAGCTAAGTAGCCACGGCTTTGGTGGTTTATCACAAAATTTGACATAATCTTGATCTCTTTCTTATTAGAACTTCGAAAATGTTACAATCTTGTTCAGTGACATTGTTGGATTTACGACGATTTGTTCGATTATTCAACCAATGCAAGTTGTTGAGATGCTCAACGCTTTGTACACAAGATTTGATAATCTCAGTGAAAAACACGCTGTTTATAAGGTAAATTACTAAACCTTTTCACATATTAAAACATAAGAACATTGCTCAAAAAAAACATCCTAGTCTGTCATAAATTTTATTCTACATCTGGACAGTTTACTGTTTTCATTTGGTCATTATCTGGGCTTTGATATTTCTCACATTTTGACTGTTCCACATAAAGGCACTTAAAGTATGCTACGTTCTGTTTCTGTTGCATCATTAATCTGTGAAGCATTCGTTATTTATTTCATGCAAACTCCTAAAAAGAAATCCAGTATGCTAGGTATTAGGTAAAATACATCGAATACCAGTTTTTCTCTATTCATCTTCCTTCAATGACTTGTTCCATATCCTTATAACTCACGCACTTCATTCCAATAATTTCTCAAGACATTGGTAAGCAGTCCGCACTTGTTTTTGCTTTTTGTTGCTGCATTCATTTCATAATTCATAAGTGAAATTAAATGTCTGGAACAAATGCATCGTCTCAGAAAAATAGACACTCCTTTAAAGTTTCCGTGGATAAGTGTCGTTACCCGTATTGAAACACCTCTGGATAAGTCGCATTGCAGCATTTATTAATACTCTGTAGCTCCAGTCACTGAGTTGCAGCCCTCGAGGGCAGATAAAAGACCTTCAACAAGGAACTAAATTTTTCCTGCTTGTTAATCATCGTTTTTATTGAGATGGGAGTCGACGATTTTTACTTAGTGTTGTCATCATAGGCATAGCCTTATTTGACTTAAGTAAATAATGCCTCACTGTGCTGACATCTATGAGGCTTGCCCAGACTTAGGCCTATATGCTACAAAAACAGTCTTCTTATATAACAAGTTCCTGTCGCTTTTCATCAATCCAGTAATCAATTCCTATCTTGTTTTCAGGTCGAGACTGTCGGTGATGCTTACATGGTTGTCAGCGGTGTTCCAGAACGAATAAAAAGTCACGGGGAGAGAGTTGCAGATATGGCATTGGCGATGTTATCTGAAGTTACTGGTATAACTGAGCCCGCAAACTCAGAGGATCATCTCAAAATAAGAATAGGTAAGAGGTCCTTCAATATGAACAAGAGGCCAGATAGTTATATTACTTTGCATCTCTGTAATTGAGAACATTTGAAAGCATATGCAGTTGCCCGCACGAAGGAACAATGCAACGTGACATAGCATGTAAGATTGATGCCATAAGCTCCTTTTCGCTACTGACCTCACTTGCAGGACGCAGAAAACAGCTTTCAATTCAATAGCGAAATTTACGACTTGCGGCATGTGATCTATCGTGACTATGTATGACCCAGGGAATTTTAATCGGAATGGGAGATGGGATCAGTTTCAGACGATGGCTAAGGCGCGTATGAAGTGGTGACATGAGAACGCTATGTAGGGCAGAGTCTCGAAACATTGTGACCACTCTGGTAGACAAGAAGAAATGGATAATCTGGACTAAACTTGGAATATCAGCAACAATGTTAATTCACCCATGGATTTTGAAGTCCATTTCTTTAAATGATTATTCCGAGGCAAATAGATTTATAGATCTTTATATTTTAGCAAAGGCACGTGTTTATGCAACATTCCATCTTCAACATGTTATTGTTTACTTTTCATAGCATATTGAATTAAGTATTTCCTGCTTTCAGGTATTCATTCAGGCAGCGTTGTTGCTGGTGTTGTTGGCATTAAAATGCCACGATATTGCTTATTTGGCGACACTGTTAACACAGCTTCTAGAATGGAATCTAATGCCGTGGTAAGGATGCTTCTTTCCCTTTTTTCATATTGAGTTATTGTGGCCATTACATAGAACATTTGTATTGAGAGTATTGTAAGTGGCATTTGCAGTGAAGAGCCAGTGACCAATTGTCTTTCCTTGTTCCAATGACAACAATAAATTGCATTTACTCTACTAGATTTTAGTATGCTAAAAAAAGATTAAATCTTGTTTTTCTCGGCAAGTTATTCTATGTTTTTCTGTTAGAAATGTGCCTAATTGAAAGGTTCTCGGATATAAAAAAGGAGGTTTCGTTTCAATTTACAGAATGATAGTTTTTAGTTCAATCATTGGTTAAGATGTTGCCAGTAAAAGCCCCCTTGCAATCTGAAGAGACGCTATTAGTGTAACTGTAAACCTTTAAAATCACCGGGGGTGCAAGGGTTAAACGTCTAAAATTTCATACCATCGATTTTTTACACAACTCTGAACAATCTCTCAATGTACATGTTATTTATGATTGAAACATGTTATTTACGAACGTAATTTTATCCTAGGCAATGTCAATACACATGAGTGAAACTACAATGAACGAGTTGGACCCGACAAAATACTTCATTCGAAAACGAGGCAGTATTTTGGTCAAGGTATGCACTTATCTTCCATTGGTCTTTTTTGAGCCTTGATAATCTCAACAAATGCCAATTTTTAGCGTATGCCAATGTAGGCTTTCGACCCTTTGTGCCAAAGATCTTTCGTTGTTGTCTCATGGTAAAGGCTACGCCAATGAGGTTGATGCTGAGTGGCGCAGAGCTGCATCCCCCTGTGAGGGGGTCCTGTTGTTCGATGACACAGCATAGTTGAGATGGCTGCAGGAATGACTTGTTGCCTTGTGCCTGTACTAATGCCGTATTGACTTATCAGAACCACCGTTGAACCTAGGCTTAGCAAATATCAAATCGAAGTGAGGGCATTCTTGAACATTTTGAGCATTGTTTAAGTTTAATTTTGGAAAAACAAAGGTAATAATGAATTATAAATTTATACGGAACTATCACTTTATCCTTTTTGTCGACATTCAAAAAACATCACAAATTCCTTGCAAGGTCACGGCACCAAGATATACCATACGAGTAAAATTTCAATGAATTTTCGAGAAAGCAACTTGGATTTGCTTGCATTGTATTTTAGGGTAAAGGGCACATGAAAACATTTTGGTTGTTGGGAAAGGGAGATTCTACAAGTGCGATATGCCAGTTGTCTTTACGATCAATTGAACACTCCGCGGGAATAGTTGAAAACATGATGGCAGATATGGAACCAATTTTAGAAGAAGTGGATGGTAAAGATTCCGGGGACCGGAAAAATGATTCACAAAATGGAGTTACGAATTATGAGGTAAATGGTATAGCAGAAAATGGAAGTAATGGGTCAGTTTTTAGACATGACGGAAACACAGACTGGAAGTGTCCTTATAGGAAAAAGAGAACTGAGGAACTGGATCGTGCTCCAAGGACTACAGACAGTGTAAGCACAGTTTCATCGATCGATTCTAAACGGTATTTGCAATTGGAAACTTCAAATCAGAAGGGGGCAGGGGTATTTAAAAAGAAAAATACAGTGCAAAGTGCAACTTGTAGAATAATATAGTAATTTTACTTCAGTATTTAAAACTATCATATCAATCTTGCACTCGTGGCGCCATTGCTATTGACAGCAATCAACTGATGTAATCCACTCACTTCTTTGTGCAAGCATTTCAACAAGAAATATAAAAGTGGGACTGCTAAGCAAGGTTCTCAGTGCTCATTAAAAAAAACTGTTGTATTTGAGGTTGCTATTTCAAGAGAACGAGGAACTTTTTTAAGGGAGGGTGCACCGGGAGGAGGGCCTGATTTTCACGCATAAATATGATGATTGCAATAAAAATGGAGCTTGAGATGCAGATTATAGTTGATGTAATTCTGTGAGTTTTTAAAGGTATATATTTACATGATATTCATTAGAGTCAAATTAAGAATAATTAGAATTTTACTTCTTATTGTAAAGATAAAGGCGTAAACTTTCTTACTTAAAGGTTAAAAAAGATAATAATTGAATTTTGTAATAATATTACGTAGTGTTGAGACTTCTGTTGTTTTATTCAAAGCAAACTGTGGCGTCATGTGACTGTCTCGTTTGTTTGGTGATGGTTAGCATCATTAGCAGTAAAGATGAAGAAATGGGCTTTTCTCTAATTATCAAATGCATTTACAGTTATTGTAAGTTTCAAAAGAAAGGAAAAGTGAACTGTATCGCCCTTTTGCACCCTGCTGTAGGTTCCCTTGACTATTATCACCATAATTATAATAGTAGCCCCAGAACATGGGAGAGCAGAGGGGGCACCCTTTGATCTTGGCAAGTGGGGATAACTCCCCTCTATCTTATTCAACATGTTAAAACCCTTTTACTCATCTATCCCCTGACCCACTTGTTTGCTAACCTCAGTTCCTGGTATACCTTTGCCTCGTGATCTTTCCACTTCCTGGTTCCCAGGGTAGTTCCGCTTTGGAAGATAACATGGTAAATTGCGAAAGAACAAAGATGGCATCCAACGATTTCATTGCTGTTCCTTTGCTTGAGGAAGATCAGCGTTTTTCTGAACCTCTTCAACCAGTCATAACAGTTGCGTTCTTTTTTGGACCGAGTACGATCTACGAAAGCCCGACATCCATTCTATCCGTGGTGATATTTTACATTTTGTTTGCTTTCATGCTTGGTGTTGCTTCGATCGGGGTGTTCCTTCGCACCGACATTGATATTTGGATACAATTTTCGTTATATATCATACCAATTATCGCCATTTTATGCTGCAATCGCTTTTTCAATTCTGCTGCATTTAGAGAGCTTCTTTTTCGTTGCATACCCTCCCGTGCGATGCTTAGCTCGTCCATCCCAGATAACAATTTCTCATCCGCAAGTGAATTGGCCAATGTTCGTTACAGTAATGTTAGCCAAAAACGCAAATGGTTGAGAAATATGGCATATAAAGCATGTCTTTACCCGCTGTTTTATGAAGTAATACAGTGGGGAAGCTATTTGCTTTTTAAATTTAAAATTGACGACCATAACTTCGCAGGAAACGACAATATAAGAGAAAAGATTTCAGAAACGTGCTGGATGGTTCTGTATGTCATATTTTGGACAGTTGGTCTCTATTTAGTTGGAATGTTCACCTTCCAGTATATCCTAGTTACATACATCATCAGACGGGATGCTGTTTCCTTTATGAGTTTGTTTGGAGACAGCCCTTTTCTCTTGATAAAAAAATCCCACATTATTCACGGCTACTCGAAAGATAGGTCATTATTTTTCGGGTTTCTACGATTCTTGACGGGTGTGATTCTGATGGATGCGATAGAGGACAAGAACGACTTGACAAACTTTAGAGGTTACTACTCGATAGATAGATTCGACAAAAGAGCCCCTCTTTCACATACAATCCCAGCAAGAAGTTATGACAGAGGAACACCAGCTCTGGATGAAAACTTCTACCCCATAGAGTCAGAAGCTGCTTCAAAAAGTGAGGATCCTGGTCCAATAAATCAAGAGGAAGCATCAAAAATGCTGGCCCACTTTGTTGCAGATATAAAGGAGATAACATCATATTTTACCCCATTTACAACAGCTCTTTTGTTTTTTTCTGTCACAAACCTTGTCACGCATTTGTGCATCTTTGCCCTAAAGAGAGACAAAACTGACACCCAATACATCTGGACCTTGATCAGAACAATCATATGGCTGTTGATGACAATTCGCATTGTTGTGGCAGCAGCCAGAGTCTCAAACACTCTAGGCAAGATCATGCCTCATGTGAAGTACCTAAGGGCTACTGGATGCCTGCATGGTGAAGATAGTAAATGGGAGAATTTTCTTGCTTTAGCTGGCCATTTCAATCTTGGAGAAGAAACATTCGGTTTCCCATTGACACTAAAACAAATTGGTATTTTGGTGGCATTTTTGAAAATGACCTTTTTAGTTGTTCTGTCAGTCATGAAAGTTCCAGGGTTAGATTTTGAATGAGACTCCAGATTTAGTTTTAAAGATCTTTTCCAATAAGAACACCTTTAAAAGCTACCCCAGAAAATACTGTCAAGTTTTTTTTGATGCATAATTGTTGAATATATGAGTGGTATTTTTATTTTAACAAAGAACATTCTAATTCTCGAATAAACATTCCTTTACTTGAATAAATCTAGCAATTAATATATCTATATCATCATTTTTTGTGTTAAATGCATTTAAAAGTTTTGGGATAGACTTGTTGTATTAAAAGCATGCTTCCTCTGAATGTCCAGCAAAGGGCACTTCTACAAAGGGCCACTTTTCCAAATACTAGGAATATCTGCCTCTGGTAACCTCTATCCATATATCAAATTCTATAGCTATCTAATTGCTAGTAAATCTTTTTGATACCCCCATAGATAAAGAAGCCAGGGAAAGTTGGATTTTGTCCCTTTATTCAAATAACACCAGTGTAGCTAAACTCACTTATTGATGTTGCTAACTTGTCAATGGCTACACCATTCTCTAAAACCAGTAGAGAGCCATTTACTCTTTTTGTTCCCACCCCTCTTTTGACCTTCATTTTCAATTCATAGCTCTGCATTTTGCATTCAAATGATTTTGTAAAGTGTTTATTCCTTGAAAATGCTCGGCAATCTTGGGCAGAGGAACATTTGAAAAGGAAATGGAATTGTTTCAGTCCCCCCAAGTATGAAATTGTCGGTTATGGTAAGATGCAGATTGAAGCAGAAAGATTTTGCTGATAGTGTGATAATCCATAGTTGAAACAGATAATCAATGTGTTAAAAATCATTTTTAAACCAGCTTAATTTATGAAAATGTCAGGATGAAGGTTAGGCACTGGATCGGATGAGGTAGCAACATGATATGGTAAGGGTTGGAGATTAGATTCAGGGTTATTGTGTAGGTAAAATTTAAGAAGTTTTTTCATCAGATCAAAAAATTATTCAAAAGTTATTAAATGCAAATAATAGCTAACTTTGGTTAATAAATCAGCAAATTTCAGAAAATGTATGCATGTGCCAGAGATGGGCTTTCAACATTTGAACTTGGATATAGAGGTTTGCACAAGGAGAGGTGCAATTTAATTGTAAAAATTGTCAATCAGTTTAGAGGTAATCATAGTTAATTTTGCAAGGGAGCCATGCTACTGATTTCCCCTACTGTTCTGTCTAAGACTGTCACATACATCGATCATTTTAATTCGTTTTTAGTTTAAAAGTTGTTGCTTCATAGGTAACATATGGGCAGGATCTACATTTAAATTTATAACATTTTCAAACTTTCTTCAATCAGTAACATTGGATAATATAAGATTCCAATCACTGTTTATTTTGTGCAGAATGATACATCTTCTGTCCCGATTAACTAACGCCAATTAATTGTGAATACAAATAAAAGTGCCCTTTATCAGATCCCAATCAATACAAAGAATTTTCAAAAATAATCTAGTTTACTATTTAATATTTCTAGTGACTCTTCTTGCATGTGCAGTTTTCATTTCAGAAAGTGCCTTTTCAAAAACTTCAGTCATGTGTAGAAGATTCACTGGGTCTGTCTCTAGCAGTTTTGATGTCACTTTTTCCCCATCTTTAATGTCAAATTTCAACAGAATGAGAGGCTTTGCCTGAGCCTTCAATGCCCTACTTGCAATCTGAACATCAAATCTCCATTCTAGATTGTCATAATGTGGCAAGTCAAGGGCCAGTTCATTTAAAATGCTTCTTATTTCATCCCTGTTTTCCAAATATAATCGCAACAAAGTATTTGTTAATTCCTCAGAGAAACCAATCATCAGCAAAGAATCTTGGAAATCTATATCTGTAACCAACGCCTTGGACATTTCAGACATCAAAAACATCAATGCCTCCACGCATTTTCTAACATTTTCGACGGGGATTTCCAACTTGGAGGCAGCGGTTTGGTACATTTTTGAGTTGATGCCATTCCGAATGAATCCAACTGCAATCTTGCAAAATTCGCTAGCTACATCATCACCAAACTCCCCGAGAAGGCCTAGGTTTGCTTTTTGCTGATCACTTAAAACAACGAGCATTTTTAAAAGGTTGGATCACTGTTTGAAATTTTAATCTAAGCTTGGTTTTAGCATTGAATATAGGCTCCGTCAAGGGCTACACAGGAAGTGGATTTCAGGTCTCTTTACGTGCAATTGGCCGTTGTTTTAAAGTCGTGTCCTCTTCTTCATGCTTTTTTGAGCTGTTTTTGCATCAAGTTAATCAGCTTTTTCTTCACGCGCTTGAAGTCAAATCTTATTTCCAGAAGCAAGTTGGTCTTGACTCAACTACAATCTTGTGACTGGATACAAAATGGCTGTGCAATCACAGGGAGCCCTGATGATCAATCTAACGATCTACCATCTTCAATTTGCCTCTTTTTAGATTTTTTGCCAACGGGGTACTAAGGATGAGGTGCAAGAAATACGGCGGTCGTTTGAAATCGTCCCTCAATATATCGCGAGAAAATGTCAAAATTTTTGTCATTTCCAGCTCTACGGAACCAACGCCTGCCTTTGAGTATACAGGTAAGATACTTGTTTAGTGATGAGTATCAACTTGATCTCGATAAACCAATTGAGTACGATCCAAACTGGACGTATGATGTTGCAAGATTTCACGAACGCTACCAGCCTAAGGTTGTCCCTTCTGGCATTGTTCGGACAGAAGTGGCCAGGTACTTGCGTGACCTTGGAATAAAATTCGGCGAAGTGACCAAAAAATCTCCATTGTCAGGAATTTCTTTGTTTAGTAACTATGATTTACAAACGACGAAAGAAGTTGTCGATTTCTTGAATTCGGCTGGGCTGAGCAATGACCAAGTTTGCAATATGATACTGAAAAGGCCACATCTGCTGTTAAAATCAGTAGAATCACTACGAAAACGGTTACTAGACCTGAGGGAAGAACTTGATATGACAAAGAAAGACACAGTGAATCTCATATTCAAACAACCCAATGTTCTCAATGATGCATTTACCTTGCAAGATATAACAATGAAGCGATCTCAACTAAAAAGAAACTTCAAAATTTCAGATGAACAATTTATGAGCATGGTGGAAAGAGATCCACGATTCCTGTTTTTTAGTTGGAGGAAGTCAACCGATCCAATCATAAAATATCTCCAGACTTTTGGTTTTTATGACAAGCAAATACAGAAAATTTTGACACTGGCTCCATCAGTCATCGGGAGTGAGACCACTGCAAAACTAGAAAGTCAAGCAGCTTTATTTTTTAACTACATGGGCTTCACACAGCCAGCTTTCCACGCAGCTGTTCCAGAATATCCCCATTTGCTTGTGTACAGACAACGGCTTCTGAGACTGAAATTTGATATCATAAACGGAACAGATAGATTCACATGGGAAGACATAGCAAGAGCTCCGTTAACACTTGGGTATTCGGTGGAAAGGATTTATATGAGACTGAATTTTATGAGACATCTTGGATTGCTTAAAGATACAAAATACCATCTATCATCATTGTTAGCACATTCAGAGAAAACATTCTTAGGATCAATGACGAAATCAGATTTGGAAACTTTCAATTCCTTTAAAGAAAAAGAGAAAGTAAATACTAAAAAATTAAGGGATTCAATAAGAACAAGAATTGTTCATTCAGAACTGGAATTATTGGAGGAACCTGGAAGTTGAGTTTTAGATTGAAGTGGAAATAATTGCTTGAAATGACTTTTGGATATATCAACTATCTTCTTTCAGCAGTAAATGTTTAGGGTTGATACTGCAAATTATGCGATTTAACATCTTGCTGTCCATAATATATTGTAGAAGTAACCAAGGAGTAAGAGGTTTATTTATCACCTTGTAATGATAACTTCCCACTGCTTCTCCACTTTTCATGATAAAGAAATGTGAACTACAAACATTTTTTTGCCAGATTGGAAAATTATTCTTGTGAATGTAAATTATGTAAAAAGATCTTCAAGGAGATGTAAATCAAAGCAACATTTTTTGCACAAATGAGAACGGCTTCTGAGACTCCATTTCTTCAATAATTTTAATCTTTAAAGAATTTCATCGATCTTTAAGTCTCTGTGGGTCAGGTCTTGCGCAGAAAGGTGCTGGATTGAGCGGGACCACCCAAGCACGCCTTGAATTATGCATGGAAAGAAATCTTTTCTTAAATTGGAAATAAATCTTTTCAAGTTATCAAAAGCGATTATTATTATTTTTATTATTATAAAATCATTGACAGTAGGAGAGTGAAATATTTTATATAGCTAGTATAGTAGCTAATTGAAGCTTACTATTTACAAAAATTTACAATTAATAGGATAAAAATTTCTTTCATGAAACTTGGGTTATGATTATGTATAGTTTTATATGTTTCTGTAAGAAGCAACAACATATTTTTATCATGGATAGACGTCGAGCTGTCTTTTTCAAGAAGGGTTTGGAACTTCGATTCATAGTCATCATAGGCAAGACGAAAAGATTTTTCATGAATTCTATTTATCCTATTGTTTGTCTGACAATCACAAAACATTAAAACAAAAGAACAGTAGCCTAATTGTTGCACAATTAAGAAGATTGATTGAAATCACCTCTTTGTTATGGCTACAACACTGCTTCATATCATTGTCAAGCTATCCTATATCAAGCAATCAGCAAAATCAATATTTCACGGAATTTTGTAAGGAATGGATCGAGAATTGGAAAACATTTCCACATTGTAGAAGCAAAGAAGAGCTCCCAAATTGAACAGCCTTATAACCAGGCAATCCATTGTTTGATAACCTAGTCCTTGCATTTTTTAGCATAGAAATGAGCCTTATCATCAGCAACAAAGCCTTCTATCGATTACTGTTATGACAACATTAAAAGGTATAAAATGTTGCTGATCATATTAACATACTTTTAATGTGCTTTTTTCGTACTAAAGGAATGCCTTTCGCTGTGTTGTGAAACACGGCCCTAAATTATGCTTGGAGCTCGATTTTTAGAGGAGCTTAATTAAAGCTATAAGAAAGTTTAAGCAAAGAAATTCTGCGATTGATAAGAGAGTTGTAATACTGGATCAAAAAAGAGTCATTCCGAACTGTCCAATAAAAATGTAAAGAAATTCGTTACAAGATTAAATACCTAATTGATCGGCCAATCACAGTTTTTTATTATTTGGCAATTGATAACAAAATCATTTCAGTGTATTTAGCTGCTTTTTGGAGTTTTACATTTAAAGGATTATGGCAACATTTGAATACTTCCTCCTCCCGTTAAGATAAGACCAAAAACCACTTACAGCGTGGCCAGTGGGTATCGTGTTTCGAACAGCTAGGCCAACAGACAATTTAGCCACGCAAATACTCTGGCATTCCTCTTAAAACGCCCTACTTTCGTCATTTGTAACCTTTGAATCCTTTAAAAGCGCGATTTACCAGCGTAAAGAGATTAAATTTTGTTATCATTCAGTGAATGGTCGTTAACTGTGGCTGCAGCAACGTGAAAACTCAACTAAACAGTGAAGAAAATGAAGAAAAGCAAGTTTGAGTTCGCCTTCGTCCTCGTCGTGGGGTCTCTGGTTTTGGCCCAAGCTCTTCCTAAAGCAATTGGTATCGTAATATTTCATAGTTTCTGAGATAAACTTCTTTTATTTATCTCATTGATTTTCACTTATCTTTCTCAATTTCATTTAATTTATTAGTTTTGTTCAACTCATTCTCTCTATTTAACTTTATAAAAATTTTCTTGAAACTTGATAGACCGCTCTATCTTCAGTCACTTGCAACATCTTAAATAAAACCCACAGTGTATAGTTTGCAGAAGGCACTCATGCTCAAGAAAGTAGCTGAATTGTCCTTATGGCAACGAATGTGAAATTTCCGCACAATGTTTCTTTTTATAAGACACTTTGCCAAAGGGCTTGATTGCATGAAGCGGTTAGTCGAATGTGGTTGCTGACATCACAATTGATTCCTTTTTTAAATCTAATTTTGTTAATATGATAGTTGGGCTAGCCCAGAAAGGTAAGATCCATGGCTTAACAAGGTGAGATCCGTCTCAGATGAAATTTTCCCTTGTAAGGGCAATTTGGCGAGCCAGCTCGGGTTGGTGGCCCACAAAAGTCAATAGGCTAGTATTGTACAGGTGCAGAAAGAGATTGGCTAGGTTTGACGGGCTGGGACTTCCCATGTTAACACAAACTCAAAACTACCTCACCAAAGAGGGCCAGCTCGGCTAACCAGGCCAGGGTCATGTAAACAGGCCCTAAAACTTCTACCCATTTGGCAGAAAAACTGCCCTGCAGCGGACAGCTTTGCCCCTTGCTAAAAGCAGCTTGATAGTTTGTAAATACCAATACCCCATCAAGTGATGCCCCTTGGGAAAGAGAAAAGGGAAGAAAAAAAGGAAGAAGAATTAAAAAGAAAGAAAAGCATTCAAGTAGACGGGTAAAAGTTTAAAAGAAAATATATATTTTTTGTGGAGTTGCTCATTAAAAAGGAATTAATGGAAAAAAGGAATTTTTATTCTTAGGTGAATCAAAAATGGGATTTACGTTTGACATCTATCGAGGAAATTACGGAGACATCTTCACCATCAAGTGTGTTACTGGAAGTGCCACATTGGTGAAGTTTACACAGAGAAATGGTGTCACTACCAGTGATTTCGTCTATTCTACAAATCCGACCATTTTGTACAACCAACAATACATACTTTACAAAGAGGGTGACAGCAAATTGCTCAATGTGTATGGTTTGATTATCTCTAGTTTGGATTACAGAAAGGACGCAGGGCTTTACGAATGTCACACGTCTGATGGAAGCAAGTCACATGCAGTTGTCGAAGTAACAGGCAGAAACAGTTAGTCTTTACAGACTCCATTTTTATGTCTATTATATCTATCTACAATGTAATCTATATATGGCCTAATCAAATCAATATATAACATTTCTATCTATATCTGGTTAATACAGTCCTGCGAATGATAGGGAGTTAGGTCAGGTTCCACTTTGATGATCCTGCTGATGATAGCATTGCACCTCCCTCTCCCTCGCTGGTTTTATCAAATAAAGATGGTGGCTTGACACCTAGCAGGACGAAAAATAAGAGAGGGAGAATGTCGAAGGGAAAATGAGCTCAATGAGAGCCAATTACCACCATACAATGAACTTAGATTCAAGAGCAATGCAACAGAATGCTATACAGTCAATGCTGTATGACAGAACCATTATTTGAAGAGCAGCCAAAAAAATGAAGCAACTCGCTTGCACAGGCGCCACTTCATGCTTTGAGTTAGAAGGCCGTTGTCTCTTCTAATCTTCTTTCGCTTTCGCTTTCTAGTTGGTGATCCCTGGAGATCTCCTGAAATGATGCCCCTTCCCAAGTTAAAATTGATTCGGGTTTTTCGATTTCTTAGCGATACTTTTACAGAAGACTCGCTGTATCTCTAGAATGGAGAACTGCTGTCGTTCTTTTAGCCAAAGAGTCTTGGTATGTTTCTTTTATACAAAATGCCTCAATTGCCGGCCTGTGCTTGTCAGAGTTCGCTCTGGTCTGCTAAAAGTCTGTTTTTTGGTAATTGTTTGGCTCTAACAAGAGAAAGAAAGAGAAAAAGGAAAAAGGACAAAAATATAGAAAGAGAAATATAAATTTTTCTTTTTGCCGTTAGATCCAAACGATAACCAAAAGTGTTATTGTAGCAAGTCAAAGGGGAACCCTCTCCCCCTTTGGTGAAAATCCTTTCAATTATAATCAACTGTCTATTTATGTTCTTCAGGTAATTGGTTTCACATCTTATTTACCCAACCTGCTTACATTGTAAAAAGGAACACAGAAGCAGTGATAACATGCCTCCGACCTATAGGTCAGCAGTTCAAAGGGTTCTACTTTTCGAAGAAAGCAAATGGGCCTAAAAAGCTCATAGCAAATAAAACACCTGGCTACCAACTGCAGCAAGATGACGTGTACAACACCACGAAACTCGCATTCGTTCTGTCTGACAGTTCAAAGGCAGGGTTCTATGAATGTCATGCTGGTGGGGAAGAAGCTGTAACCAAGGTTTCGCTAAAATGTGAGTAGTCTCTCGTTGTAAACAAACGCTCGATTTTTGGTAATTTTCACTTTCACATCTTCATCTATCTATAAAAGGGACATTTATCTATAAGAACACTATAAAGGTCTTACCAATGCCCCTTAGCAGCTACGGGAGCTGGGAAGGAGAACGACGACAAGACGAGAAAGACTACAAATATTAACTTGCAAAGCCTGCACAACGGCGCTCATTTTCTTGTATCTGCAGCCATAGTTTTTTGCTGCAACGTCATCATTTTATATGGAATCTCTTATTCGTAAAGTCCCCTGCGCAGGCCACCGTGATTTGAATTTGGCTTAGGGAGAGGATAACAATACAAAAAGGGTACAATCAGTGATGGAGCCACAAGGAAGTGCTGTTGGGGGTAATATTCTCCGCCACTATTCTGAACATGTGGTAATGTAGATTTGTCAAATATTTTGGGTAGGTGTATAGATTGCATTTCCTTTCTTAGTCAACTACTCAGTCTAAAATGATCACAAAAAAGATCTGAGCTTTCTATACTATTCTAAAACAGTATCATAGTGTAAAGCTATATAATTTCATGATGACAGCAACTCAAGAATTACTGGGTTTCTGTTATAGGCTCATATAATAGACAGTCTATTGAAAAAAATTCACCCAAAGTGAGGGAGGTGACGGAAACTTTTTGTAGCGCCACATTCTAGCGCAGGTATAAGAATATTTTTTTCACAAAATTTTCTGGTAAATTTTTAGGCCAATCTTTTTTCGATTCGACTGAAACATGACTGATGGTCACGGGCTCTTTGCAATGACACATGATGTCACCTTCCCGTGATTCTTTTCGACACTTTTCTCATCGAAATTCCGGAATTTTGGACCTAGGAAGCGTGTGATCAACTTTCTTGTCTTTCCAGGGGTAATTGACCCTTTTTTGTCTCGGGAGGCGGTTTGTTCCTCATAATGGAATTCTCCTTTTGCATTATAGGCGATATAATAGACACTCCGTTGAAAAAATTCATCCTGAGCAAGGGAGGTGATGGACACCTTAGTATCAAATGGGAAGGGGATATGACTCAACTGGGGATGCTAAAATCCTGGGAAAGATTATCAAACAACGAGGCTGTTTCGACATGGCGCTTCGGTCAACCAAACGAGATAGCTGCGAGCCTGAATGCAAAGTTTTATGCAACAGTTAAGGAAAAATTTGGTACGGATAAAGATGGTTCTCTTACTATTAAAAATGCCTCAGAAGAAGATGCTGGGTACTATAAGTTTAGGCTGGTTTGTGGAAGCGATTTTGAGAAGAGTTTCTTCGTCCAAGTTGTCGTACTTCACTGAATGGAATTGAATTGAATTGAACTAAATAAAATAAATGATTTTTCTAGAGAAACTAGTCGAGTTGTCAATTAATAAACAATTATGTTGAAACATTATTGCACTACTTTTACTGATATTGTTTCTACACAAACAACTATTGGTATGTCCAGCACCTCTTCTGATCTTGCTTATATTATTATATATCGATCAGTATTCACACTCATTTATCGAATTCCTACTGCGTTGCCCCCCCCCCTTACAAAGCCAATGCCATGTTGCCCAATGGTCGCGCGTAACACTGTTCGCCTGCATCACAAACAACGAAAGTACCAATTATCTGCAGCAATATATAAAATACCTTGCATGTTGCAAGTTAAAAGATGTGCGTTATGGTTGCGAGTTGCATTAAGACTATGATTAAGAATAATGGTGGCATTTCATTATCATCTTCAGGTGCAATATCCCAGCCTTATTTTTTATGTGGTGGTTGTACCAGTGTAAAGCACGTTAAAGTTGCGCGTCACGATAGCGAGTTAGACATTAATTGATGGCGGCATTTCATCATCATTTTCCCGTAACTTTTTTCTCTGTGGTTATGACTACTGAGAGACTGACACGAAAACGTCTGGAATCTTCTTATTTTAAGTGGTCATCGTAGGAAGAGAGTTTGATCTTTGAGGCTTTTCAGGGGCCACTATGCACACCAAGGAAACTCCACTTGCTGATACTCCCATCCACCAAGGGATCTCCAGTCTACATCTGTTCTTTTCTGAAGGGAAAGCAGAGAATGCTCAAGTAATAAAACACATATTTTTGAAACTTGCATGATTATTTAGTATTCAATTATAACGCACCTACTTCTACTCGAAATCAAATCAAATCAAGGTTCTCATTTCGAGTCTAATTTGAGTCCTAGTTTATACGTACCCACCAAACCAATACTGTGTAGTTGCAGATAGGTCAGAGGTGCATCTAAATTTTGAGTCGATTGTGCCATAATAACCAAAATTGTCTTCGCTGGGTGTAGCACCACTAGTTGCATCAAACTGGCATGCACGAATGCTGCTGTCGGTGTGTAGCAAATAGGCGTTTCTCACCTGCCAAAACGCGACTGTTTGGTGGTACCCAGCATGTCCACGTATATTGATATATTCGACGTTTTTGCACTGCTGGTGGCCAAGAAGGGTAGTGATGTCGAAATCTTTGAAATTTCCCCTCATGTAATCCAAATAATCGAAGTTGAACTTGGGGAAACTGCAAGTAGCCCTCCAATGCGTGGACTTTGACTTCATGAAAGTCATTTGCTGATTTGAAAGCCTGTAGGCAACCCAGTTTGGTGATTTTTCATTCACTGGGACGTTTTCCGTCAGAGGCTGACTTTGAAATGCAGGAAGGTTCTTGTTTGCAAGGGACCACGACATGACTAAAGTCCAGGCTGATCCAGGCTCAGATGTAAAATCACAGTAAACAGTGATCGTTTCGCCATTTTGTCCAGCGACTGAATAATACCCGTTTGCTCGAACACCAGCCATCATGTAATTCAAACATGTATTTGGAAACCTTTTGATTATTCTAAGGTTTGCATGATTTTCTTGCGCAAAACAGAGTTGAAAAACCAAACACGCGCTTGCAATTAGCCACATTTTGCTGCCGATCTTTACAGAGGGTCTTTCTTCTTATCTTCGAAGTAAACTGTCAGCAATTTCAATTGCAGATCCACAAACCAGGATGCAAATGAACTTTGGTGTCTTTCTACGCTGACAGAATACCCATACGTCATATCCGTCGCAAAGCAAGCATCGTTCGGGGCTAATTTCCCTTTCCCTGTTGAAGAGTCCACACACTTTTCTTTCTCTCCATCAGGTTTTCGCTTGAATTTTTGATGAATATACGTTCTTTTTAATGTAAAAACCACGTCAATGCAAAAATCTTTTCAAGAAGATTGCATTCTTATTAGAAAATAAAACTCAAATATACTTTTTAACACAATAGTGTTTAATTCAATATATATTGCTTAATTAACGCTGGTTATATGGACACATGAAAGATCTTGCCAGTTATCCAGCCAGGCAGCGGCGGCGCTAGCCTCTGCGATGTGGGGATGTAAAATGATGATGGGGAGACGGGTCACGCCATTCAGATTTTGGGAAATGCCCTTACCCACTGATGCTATTTTAGAAAAGTTAAGAAAGATTAAGTTCTTGTTTGTGATCGATTTGTAAAACGGTGTGTGTGACTAAGAAACAAAACTTGATAAGAGTCTATAACCCTACTCTAAATTTTGGTCGAATCTATAATACCATATTTTCAGAAAAGTGGGTGGGGGGTGATTATTCGCATATGCACCCGCGTAGTTCCGCCACTAGAGCCAGGGTTTTCTTGTAGTTGAATCTTATCGAGTTTCATGGATTTATGAGAGCAAGTTTCAGAATTATAGTCCAGAGGATTATACTCGTTTCAGCAAAAAAAGTTTAGATATCTCCATAAGCAATGATTATGTTTGGAAGTTTTTAAAATTTTTAAGATTTATAGGTATCCTGTTTTAAACGAGGGACAAAATTGCCCCCCAATATCCCTCCTCCTAAGCTTAATTATTTCCTTTTCCTATGGTTATCACTGTCTTTTTCGCCTTGCCCTGGTGTGTAGCAGGGTTCAGTCTTCCAACCCCATTTGTGAGAGTTAAGTCTAGACTCGAAATATAATAAAAATATCCCCATTACGTTATTTCCACATGCATAAAGGTCGGTCCGTCATTTTATCAACAAAACAACTGCAACAACAATAACAACATCAACAACTACATAAAGCATACAGCCTCCAGGTCCTGTTATGCAACAGACGACATTGAGTGTGAGGATCGATGTGTAAGTAAAAAACTATTTGGAGCTTTTTCCGATACACTTTACACGTATGATATAGCATAGACACTCGATAAATTCATAGAGATTTGCTCACATACTGCATCTTGATGGTGTGAATGTGCACTCACCATAAGAAAACTGATGTGTTGTTTTGTATAGGCCTAATTCTTTCACGACAGGATTTTGTGTGTTCAAAATAAAAAATATTCCAGTTGGTGTGAGAAAAATGGTTCACTCTCGAGTGGGTACCAGGCACACCAAGAACCTTTTTTTGGTCACGATTTTCATTTATTCAGGGTCGCTGTACCTCCCTATCTTGTGTCTGACAACACAGCAAAGGTTTAGGTCAGCCAATGGATTAATTTTGCAACTGACGTGTGCTGTTTTGCTCTGGTGTATTTAAAAAAAAAACACGTAAAAATGATACATCAGGAGATTATTTTCAAGGGAAATTAATGTTTTAATGCTAACGGAATTCCCTTTCTATAACAGATCTTCTGCTCTTGTGCCAACCATGCCCCTAAAGCCATACCCTACTGTCAGCAAGTCTCACAAATAGAGTTTTAGTGCTGCCTCTGGCAATTTATAGGAATTTTAAGGTTTTTTTCGTTATTTGCATGCAATTTGGGGATTGAGTGCAATCCAAAAGGTTTTCAAAATATTTTAAATAAAACTGAACTTGGTATGGATTGCAAAAATTTATCTGATATAATGATTGAGAATTCCATTCTTCATTCATTATTACTCATGATCATTAACTTTTGCATTTTTACAGCTAATTGTTCAATATGGTAATACCACAGCTACTTCGATCACTCATTCGCAGGCATACTTCAGAGCTGGTACTGAAGCATCAAAGTTTTTTATTGCGGTATTCAAAAAACTATCTGGCATGCAGTAATTGTCAATTTCTCAGGAAGCTTTCTAGCTTTCACAGTGTTTCGTGTTTCTATCCTGTCAGCTACTCAAACAATGAAATCAAATCAAATGGTTACTCAACAAATGTAAGTTTTTCTATCATTAATGAATTGCAAAACTGCATATAGAAATATAGTAACAGCTCTATTAAGCCTTCCCTCTCTTTTAAGCCCCTATATTTAATGAGCCCTCCTTTTCGAGCAGAATTTTGACATAAGCGCTACCTCTCCATTAAGCCCCCCCCCCAAATTTTCATACGAGAAAGATAATAATGTAAAGTGCAATGAATTTAGCAAATTCTTAATTTCATGTGTTTGAGTGTCAAAATTTTATTGTCCAGTTCTGTCTTCAGCGTCTCTAGAAGCCATTTTAAGTGAAAACCAGAAAAGTAAAGGAGAATACAAATTATTGTTTGTATCCTTGACCTTGATTTCTTAAATATACCCCCTCTCGTATAAGCCCCACAAATAAGAGCTGGATTGATAATAAAAGTTAAGTAAATAATATAACTCCTTGCTTTCCTTGGCACTATTCAAGTCAACAGAACACACTTTGAGTAGGCTCTCCCCAATTTCAGCTATTGTTTTTCATAAATCTATTGTTTCTTTATGCTGTTAAATGTGTCCCATTTCACATGTTAATGTGAAAGATATAGATGACAAATTGACAAAATTTAAAGTACTTTATTATATCTTATCTGTAAAGCCCAATTTAGATCAACAACATTCTAAATGGCATAAGTACCCTCTCTTGATTTCAGGCAAATGACTCCATCTCAGCAATGCAAACCATTGGCAGTAGAATTAAAAGTACATTTCAGTATCTTGGCTGGCTCGCAACAAGAACTTCTGTAAGTTTTTGGAGTTGTACGAATGCAGCTTTTTCAGGCCTTGCCCTGAATAAAATCAAGGTGCTCTAAAAATTGATTAACTTGTATAATTTAGGGGCTCTGTTTCACACCACCACTAAAAATGTTTCTTGAGTACAGAAGAGGGTTTTTAGGAGCATGATTACACAGGTATATAGTGCAATCCAGGGACATTTTATATGTTTACTGTTGCCATAAATGAAATATATGAAAAGATACTGTAAGTGGTGGACCAGCTTCATTTTAATGATGCAAAATGCAAGAAGCAGAAAACTGTATTACCTGTTTTCCAGTTTTTTAACTGGTTAATTTTTGAGCTCCTCTTTGATTTTAATGCTGAAAACGTTTGTCACTACTCTGATCATCGTTGAAAAACTCCTTGAAATTGTGATTCTGCTGATTACCCTGAAATAGATTGCTTTTACAATGTGCAATGATTTCTCAAAAAAACAATAATTGCTCTGAAAAGGAAAATTTTTGGCTAGAGAAAACTTAAGGTACTTGAATTAATACACTTTTAAAACACTATTTGAAAACTGTGTTTGACTCTTTCTATCTTATGTTTATTGAAAGAAAGCTATGAAGCCTTGTCATTTTCTTAACACGTTCTTAACTTTCAGGCATTTGAAACCTTATGTTCTTTTATGTGTAATACGTGTAGTGGTAATAGCAAGGTGAGTTAAAGGAGATCTCTTGTGATGAATTTAAAAGGTCTCCCTTCATTCCTATGATATGGACATGCAGCCTTCATCCATATTTAAGGTGCGCCCTAGGCGCTGGCGCTCCATTGAGCACCTTTCCTGGTAAGGCATGTGCTTTTTCATGGAGGTATTTAACTTGGACCCAAAAGCCCATAAAGTTCAATAAAAAGAGGGAAAATGCCACAGTCCACAGAAAGAAGATTTCCAACATTTTGACAGCAGTTGCAGAAAACATTATTAGTATCCTTTTGGGGGTACCTGTCATGTATATGGGGTCAGTCATTGGTCTCTAAGTTCCAAGGTGGACCAAATTTCAAATTTAAGGCTACCATCTCAAACTACGTGCTTGTTCCTATTTCTTTTAGCTACTGGGGAAAGTCAGTGAAAATTTAACTTTAAACCACAGGGGTTAGTTATATCTGAACTGTGAATTTAGTTGAAATAAAATCCAAGTTATCCTTTGTAAACGTTTGAGTTCTCTTTGACAGATTTTACGAACGAGAGCTAGACAAATTTATGCCTGTTGCACTGACGATGTTGATTATAAAGAGTTCTTTAGAGGTACTTTTTCTAATAATTGAGTCAACATTTATCGCATTTTCTATATCATTTGTTTATCTTCTATTTTTGTGTAAATTTTGATATTTAAAGCGGATTTAAAATGTTATAGGCAACAAAAGAAAATCAGAATTGAATAGCGAGTTATGGCATGATGAGGCCTCCAAGCTTTTAATTTTTTGAGAGCGTGGCAAGTCTGAAAATTTCTCAGTTTGCCTTAATTTTGAGAGTTAATTTTTACATTTCTTTGCCTTCTTTGTCTACTTTCTAACGATTTAGATTATGTCAGGTTAACTTTTTGGAAAAAAACCGTTCCTTTTCCCCTTAGAAATTCATTTATCATTGCCAACTGTTATGCAGCACAGTGGCACAACAGTTTAGGACGGTTAAAATAGCAATAATGGACGTTCAGAGGAAGATCGGGAACATACCAGGTTTCTCCAGTGTCTCCATTCTCCAGTGGAAGGATTCATGTTGTACTAGAAAAAAGAGCATTTGTAATATATAATTCTAAACTTGTTCTAGCGAATGATGACTGAAAGGGTTCCATCAACATACAACGAGAAGCTATGACTAGTGTTTATTTTAGATTAGTAATGTTCATTACTATGACTAATGTCTTTTTTCACAAGTATTTTCAACTTCAGAGTATGGTATGCTACCGCATTGCATTGCTCTTTATATCAGCTGTCTTTAATATATGTTTCCCCTTTTTCATGCAATTTTGAAGTTTCGCTGTAGATTTTTTACTCAGAAATAGGTTTCATTATAAGACCTTTTTGTGACTAAATGAACGCATATTTTCCCAATACTCCGAGGAGGCCACATATGCTTGCGCAAGATATTAGCAGCGTAATAGAAGTAAATGATTATAATCGCACAGTATCTGCCTTGTATTCCTGCCACTTTGCATTGTTCCTTATCTCTGTTGTATTTATACATCTTCTGAGCATTCCAAGATAATCCTACATACACCCATCCTATATGCATCCTGCCATTCTTCACTCACTTGTTTAATTTTCCTAGGTCCAGTTATTCATTATCAGTGTACAGGAAATGTGACCATTTAGCTGTTTAAATCTTAAACTAAAGATGAGAACAGTCTCTCTCTTTAGGTGCCGTGCTCCTTCAGTGCGCCGGCTGCCATGGCCCTCCACTCTATTCTGCTCTTAGCTGTCTTCAGAACTATACAAGTCAAATAGACTGACCTTTAACTAATTAATATATAATCCCACTCCTCAGGCCTCACCTAACTTAAATTTGCCTTAGTTATTTGCAAATTTCATCTAAAACTCGTTTTCTTTTGCTTTCATGGTTATTTTCTTACCGTTGTTTTGATTTGTTTTTTGATAGTTTGCAACATGCCTGATACTCTTCAATCCTGGTTCCTTGTAAGTCATCTGCACATATGGTAAGGCCTTTCTGTTGTACATTGATTGATTGATTGATTGATTGATTGATTGATTGATTGATTGATTGATTGATTGATCGAATGAATGAATGAATGAATGAATGAATGAATGAATGAATGAAAGAAAGAATGAATGAATGATTGGTTGATTAATTGATTAATTGATTGATTGATTGATTGATTGAAGCTCACTTTTGTAGTCTGAGTGTAAGTCCCAAGTACCTTGATGCTCTCATTTACAGTCTGGCGTACCAATTGTACCACGTTCAGCCTTGAGAAGGTCAGACCTTTGCGAAGCTCCCAGGGGACTATCAATGCTACGTTCTCATGCTTTTTATTCCGTCTGAACTTCTTTGCTACTTTCACATATCATATAGCATTATTATTGATATTATTAATAGGTCAAAAAACACTCTTATAATTATTTTAGGATGTGTTATGTACGACTGAACATGCTTGATGAGAATGGTAAAACAGTGAATCAACAAATAGCTGATCTTATGTGGGAGGATTTACGTGAACGAATCAAAGAGCTTGGTGTAAGTTTTTTAAAGCTACTCGAGTTATTTTTTTATGTCAAGAGCCTCTTTTTCGCTTTTGACCTCGCCTGGAGGTTGCTGAAACTGAAAGCCTCTATGAGTTCAATTGGAAGGTCGAAAGTTGGAAAGTTCGAAAGTTCGAAAGTTCGAAAGTTGGAAAGTTCGAAAGTTGGAAAAACCCTTGCCATGCAATTCAAAGTGTAGAAACATGATATGCAAACTCCAGGGTTTGTTTTTTCTAGGAAGGGATTGATAAACATAGCAACTGTTTGGCCCGAATCCATGGATTTTCTGGCAATGTTTAATGATTTGACAAATGGTGGGACAGTTAATTTGAAGCTGACCTTCCTTTCATGCTTAAGCCCATACATAGAGAACAAGATCATTTGAAGCATTAGATAAGATGTTAAGATGATATAGACTGTGATAATAGAATGTGATAATATTCATGTGGTCAGTATTACCTCGCCTAAATAGCATTGTTGCATTAAAACAATAACCCAACTTATTCGTTTATACAGTCTTCCTTTATCAAAATTCAATGCCTTAATCCTTTCACTCCCGTGGATAAAGTACTTATACAGTAGCAACTAATGCGTTAGGTTAGATTGAAAGGGGGTACTATAATTGATGATGTTGGAGCATTAGCCTTCCTTCTAAAAAGATGTCAATTCTCGCTGAAGATCAAAGGGCAATGTGGTCCCTCCAGGGCTAAAAGGGATGAGTAATACTGCAACAAATGGGACATGCCAGGTAATACAATTTATTTGAATTTGTTTATATAATAGGTAGAAGATACCAAAGCAAGAAAAGAAGGTTTTAAAGAACTTTCGAAGCAGTTTTATGGATTAACAATCATTTATAACAAAGTATGAGTGGTTTTTGTTCATGATAATTTTCACCTGCTTCGCAAACACTGAAAGTTAGAAATTATGTGAATATGAAATACACAGTGAAAGTATGAAACCACGATCTGTTGGTACATGAAAGACTAAACGTTCTGACTACTTGCCAATCGTCCCATTTGTATTAAATTTGACTGTTCCATTAGCCTGTGTTGACAGGCCGTCAAATCATAGTTTCTGCATACTCAAATGATTCGAGTTCTGACATTTTCCCAGCTGTCATTTCCATTTTAAGTTCTATATTTCTATTAGCCTGTATAATGGACATCAAGATATGAAATCACGGTCTGTGGGCATTCGGAAGAATTCGTGTTCTAACAGCGCAGGGACATTAAATTTTTATGTTATGCTTCCTACTTATAAAAGTCTGCATAACAGACTGTGCCAGTGCAAGAACACAGTTTGTGGAAATTCGAAAGATTTCGACCTTTGACAATTTGTAAAGTCAAAATGAAACGTAAAATAAGACCATTGTTTTCGACATTAAATAGGCTACGTGGCGCAGGGCAGCCTATCTTGGCGAGAAGTCCTGTTGTCTGACGACACAAAATAGCTGAGATGGTTCCTGGAGCGACCCAATGCTTTGTACTAGAACTGACTTATCAGAACGGCCATTGAGCCTAGGTTCAGTGCATGATGGCGGTTGATTCAAGTTCAGCTAATCCGCCTTTTAACAGCTCTTTCCTTCAGCATATTTTTGACAGCATCTCTTAAATAATGATGCATCCGGTGGTGTTGCTTTTCAGGCACTGATGTCAGGTAATGAAAAGGAATTAGCAGATGCACTTTACAAGTTAGTTGATTGAATTATTTCATTAGTTGTTATACATTGTTATATACAGTTTATTTATAAAGTATTCTTGTCCAAGCGTGTGACAATGACCTGTAAACCTGATTGGTCATTTCATTATCACCATAGAGACCATGATTACCTGGGGTTCAACTTTCTTTGTATGGTTATCCTCCTTTTTGTTTTTAATCTGCAATATTCATAGTTTCCCTGTTTGCCTCGTTGCCAAATTGTATTTGTCAGTGCTGCAAAGCATGATCAAGGCCTAGATCACCAAACCTGTGGCAACCTCGACTTCCTATACTCAATCAAAAGGGCAAATTTTGCAAATTTAGCCTCATTCCAACCATGCTTCGCTCGCCTTGTGATTCTTCAATCTTTGTTCTATTGAGCATTGCCCTGGTAAATATTTTCATGATCTAATTCATAATGTTTACTTTATAGAACGTTTTTCCTTGAACAAAGTGAAAACAACAGAAGGAGATTGGATGTTCTTTTGAAATATGTTGATAATCAGGTGACTCTTATTTTTGATTTTTAGCGAGGGTGGCATTTATATGATAACCTTTGATATTAAAATGTTTCTTGCTTGTGACGAGGTGGCATTTCATGATATTCCAAAGATTGTACGAGCGATTCAGCACACTCGTATGATTCGTTTCTGTATGCCTCAAAAAATATCTGATTACTGTAAGTAATCAAGCAACACGGCTTTCAATGAGGGGGGAAATAAAGGCTGTTTTCACATCCAGGGAGTGTACATTGAAGTCATACAAAAGGAGATAGGTGGTAAGTTAGATTAAAAATCTGCGGATCTTTTCAGTTAATCAATGACCTATGGCTTTTTCTAATTGCACTTTAATATGATCTCATTCAAGTTAATAGGCTTATTAATCGAGACATAAAACCCCAACATCCTTCGATCAATCGTTCAATATATCAATCTATCAATCATTTAATCAATCCATCATTCATTCAATCAATTAATCAATCCATCGATCAATCAGTCAATCAATCGTTCAATCAATATATACTTTGTTTTTATCTATAGTTTTATTTCTCTCTCAACAGCTTAATATGTTGGACGGAATGACAAAAGAACAACTGCTTGACAAGCCAAAAATTGAATGGATTCCCTTGACTGATTTTATCGACACTTCGAACAAATAGAATTCTTAGCGACTGTTAATTTATGAAAACTGTTCGTGTTTATTGTCTGTTGATTATTAAATGATATTGCCTTGTTGTTCTCTAGGACCAGCAACTTAGATCATAGGTTAAATAGAACTATAGCTAGAAAGTCTAGAATCGTATCCCCAAAAACTGAATGATACTTTAATACCACACAAGGGTGAATCTGACATTGACTATGCAGCGAAGATTTTTCTTTTATAGAATTTTGTTCGCCATAAGCTCACTTTCCTGCGCCGATATTTTCCCTTTTCAGATAACAATTTTGTCAGAATGCGTTCTCCAAAGTCCCATCCACCTCTGCACTAAAGCACCGCGCCACAGCATCGGTCTCTTTGCTACTGTGCCAAAGTGCTGCGCAATTGTCCATCGGAGCATTCCTCTGCGCCAAAATGTTACGCAAAAAACCAACTACTTGGCGCTATGCGCCGAATATCTTCCGTAAAATGGCAATCAGATTCACCACGGATATCACATGAATGAAAATACCATAAGACTCACACAAGCAACCGTTCTAGCTCACGTTAAGTGGAGTGACGCGTCACAGGACTGGCATTTTTCACCATGAAGGAGTATTTTGTCGGCAAATTTTACTAACTCCGTGGTAAATAAACAATTGTAGGTCGATTTTGTCGGAAAAATCGTTTTTCAGTCCAGTCTCAGTTTTATATCATGCGAATTCTCTACAATAAATTAATTTATTGAACTGTACGAGACAATCAACTTAACTGAAAAAATAATAATGCTACAAAAAATAATTGCAATGATACAGAGAAATTAATGCAATACATAAATACAAGAAGAATTGAATCAATTGTATGAAGGGAATTTCTTATAGGAGGAGCTCAGTGGCAGAGCAACGGGGATGTTTGAGGGGAAATTCCCCCCACTTTTCTGAGAATATGGTATTCTACTTTCGTCAAAAATTTGGAGTAAGAGTGTAGGCCCTTATTGAGTTTCGTTTCTTAGTCAAAAACTGTCCATTAAAGTGTTCACAAAGAAGATTTGACCTTTCTAAACTTTTCATAAACAGTATTATTGTGTTTAAAAGGGCGTTTCCCAAAATCTGAAGGGCATGGCCAGCCCCCTTCATCATCTTACCCTACCACTTCGCGGAGGATGGCGCCGACAATTGAGCGAACAAATTTCCTCCCGAAAATGACTAGCAAACAGTTAGACTGCATTTTCCTCCCATTACTATACACATGATAGCACTTCCCAGTTTTAGCTTTATCTTTTAGTAACCAGGTATTCCTGACCATTATCTTAAGATATGTATAAAATTATCCCTTAACAATATTTGTAGACTAGCAACTCTCTTTGAGCTTCAGCCTTTTTCCACTTATGCATTATTTGCCCTTTTAATGCAGTTTAACACAAAATTCACGCATTTATGAACAATACGTTTTGGGAGGAATTCCATTAAATTTTGGACACGTCAAAAAATGACGTAATTTGTTACTTTTATGTAGCCTTGTACCCTTGTGATTGTCAGAAACAAATATGGCTAACTTTGTTTGGGCTGATGGCCTAACATTGTTGCTTACATCTTTAGTTTTATTACTCAACTCTGCATTAACACACGAAACAGAAGCACCAATTTATAGGGAAAGTGAATTCATATCTTTTATACCTGATTCACCACATTTGGTAATGTTTTTTGCACCTTGGTAAGTAATTATTTCTGTTGTATGCTGATTATAGAGCAAGATAATTTTTAACTAGGCTAGGGGCCCCTTAAACAGCCCAGGTTTTCCTAGCATCTTCGAAATTTCATGCAAACGAATATCTGTGAATGCAAAAATAAAAATCATCATAATCATCATCATCATAATCATCATCATCATCATCATCATAATCATCATTATCATCATCATCATCATTATTATCATCATCATCATCATTATTATCATCATCATCATCATCATCATCATCATCATCATCATCATCATCATCATCATCATCATCATCATCATCATCATCTACATAATCATCATTATCATTATTATCACCATCATCATCTACATAATCATCATCATAATCATCATCATCATCATCATCATCATCATCATCATCATCATCATCATCATCATCTACATAATCATCATCATAATCATGATCATAATCATAATCATCATCATCATCATCAGTAATAACTGCATTAAATTAATGTTTATGTTGGTTTGGAATTTATTACTTTTATTACCTTATTTTCTGTCAGGTGCAGCCATTGCCAACAACTCCTACCTCTGTGGAATAATTTGGCCAAGCATTTTAGCAAGAGTAGCTCCCCTGTAACAATAGCAAAGGTAAGGGTTGACACCCAAAGTTATGTTTAAAAACAAACCACTCTGATTTTTGCAGTTGAATGGCTTTTCTTGTGACATCAAAAAGTGAAAGGTACCTGGTTGGAAAGTTTGCAAACTCATAATGGTCTGAAATTTCTCATAATGACAAAATGTCAGCTGATTTGCAATACATTAACATGATAACTGCAATTGAGAACACGGTTTTAAAGTTTTTTTAACCAAATATGCTAGCCTGAAAATTTGTGAACCAGCTTGAGTTGTCACTGAGAATCTCCCTTTATCTGAACAAAAAGTTACCATCTTCGAATGGTAGATCAACCTTAAGTCAGTGGTCCAAATTAATTTCAAGAAAAAGCAATAAGAAATACAGATATGTCTGCAGGTTTTCAAATGCCTGAAGGAAGCATCTATAGCTGTGAAGGAAGCATCTATGTCTTGAGGCCTTGAGCCATAATCATTAAACTCTTGGTATCAAATATGCAGCCCTAACAGGAGTAGCTTTATGGGGGTTGTAGAGGATAACCTTTTCTGAAAGGGAATGAAACTACTTTTCTTTTAGCATAATTAGCCATTTAGTACTGCTTATTTAGCATATTTAATGGTCTGCAAAAATTTCAAAGTCAATAACCATGGGTAGTGTTTTCAGTCTTATTTGGCATCAGACCTTGTTTGGGTTGGGCTCTTTGGTGTCAACGTTCATAAGCATAATTTTTGAAAAACTCCAAAGCAGCCTTTGCTAGTTGGAATAACTTCCTTTGTTTAGACGTAAGGTGAAACAATCTTATTTAGGCAATTAGAAATGTTTATTTCTGAAGTGCAAAAACTTATTATTTCCATAGATTTAATGGTTCTGATATAGGTATGAATAAGGATATTCAAATTATTTATAAGTTAAAGGAGCACAGAAAGAAAGTGACAAGATGAAAATTGAAATTAAAATTGTAGAATGGAGTAGTTCTGAAAGCTGGTGAAGAAATTCTCCAATGTCCCCCCCCCCCTCCTTTCCAAACATCACAGGATTTAAGCATCATTTCACCCTCCTTTCTTGTAAACACGGCTTTCACAAGGCCCTCCTCCCCAAGGGCTTTCCTTAGGCACTGAAATTGAGTCTTGTTTGTCTGATTTTTTACACCAGTTCAAATGCCTGTGGTGTTTTTACAAGGCCTCTTTATTTGCAATGATCCCAGGTCATATGTCATATGATTTCAACAGTATTCTCCTTTTATTCATTTGAATTTCTTTCAAGGTTGATTGCACCTTAGATACTCCATTATGTGCTCAAGAAGATATCAAGGCCTATCCAACGTAAGTTTTCATAAAATCTACAATTTGAGGTCTACAAACTGTGCTGATGATGGATCCTGGAAGTGATCTGAGACGTTCCTAATCATGGTCTCATCTTAAGTTTCAGTTTAAAATTTTGATCCAGATTATGTCTTATTTCAACTCTGTTTATGTCTTAAGTTTTTCCCGGCTTTGTCACATGACTAGTCTTTTTTATTTATGGCTGCGTTATAAAATCAAGAAATTCATGAAAACGAACAAAAATGATGATCTTTTTTGTCGTCATCCATGCTCTGAATTTTATTGTAAGACTTTGCTTCCCAACTAAAGTTTCAGTAGACATCCAGAGGGTGCAGGCCTTAGCCCCCCAGGCCTACAAAAGCTTGATAGCTGCTAGAGCTCCAGCCTAGGTTGGCAAATAAATAAAAGAAATAAACAAAAAAAACTTGAGAAAAGTCTGTTAAGTTCGGAGCAATGAGTTTATTCTCTCATTGAAGTAGCACAGGCCTTTTTGTAGCCTCGAGGTATGCCTTGCATTTTGTTTGATCTAGCTTCATATTGTATATTACTTTCCCAAAATATTTAAACAGTCTCTATGAATGTTCTGAATTGAGTATTGTAGAGTATTCAATTGCTTTTCATAGTTATGACTATGGCTGAATACTTTCTGTGCTTTATTGCAGAATGCGACTTTTTAATCAGGGAAAGAAAACGACATATAGAGGTCAAAGAGATGTGTCAGACATCATTAAATTCACAATGAAAAATATCAATGGAAAGGTAAGTTTTATTATGGAAGGAAGGAAATTTTTTGCCATTTGGTTCATGAAATAGGCATGGTTAAATAAACTAAATTTTGAAGATATACATTTTCTGCTCCACAAGTTAAAAATTGCGCAGAAACTTGGAAACACTTTGTTTAGCATACAAAAGCATTTTAATCAGAAAAACCATGTGAGAGAAAGGAATAATGTGTGTGATTGTTTTTTTTTACCAATGAACGTCTATTTGCCTTCCCTTGATTGAAGAGTCCAATTGAGAAAATGAAGTTTGATTTTTACGCAACTCGGGGAAAAGAAAGGTTTTGTATAGAATGTTTTGAAGACATAATATATATGAAAAAGGAATTTTGTTGTCCCAAGGTCCCAAAAATTGCCATCATTGTTTGTTGGTCTTTTTTGTAACGCCCTGTCTTGTTCATAATGTAGCTTATATAGCGTGGAAGGAGAAGCACCTAGCCCTAAGCCGAGCGAAACAGCACTCTGTTGAGAGAAACAGCACTCTGTTTTAACACCCTATCTATTTCGTAATTATTCCTTTAACATTATTCTAGGGATATACATCACCAGAAGATGCACTTGAAGTTGAATTAGACACTTATAGATTTGAAAAAGAACTCCAACATGGCTTGAAGATAGTCAATTTTTATGCACCATGGTACACTACCTTACTTAGTACCTTACATATTGAAATATTACATGTTTAATACAATACATGATGTTATTGATTACTTGTTAAGCAAGGGAGGGAATCATGAAAATCAGGGCAACACGACATAAAATAAAAAAATTAATCTTAATGTAAGGGGCAAAGGGTCTCTTATCTCCGTCCCCCTCCTGTTATAGGCACCCCTGAAGTTCCTTATGATTGGCAAGTGCGTTTAACTCTGATTAAAAGCTGATAGCAAAACTTCCCGGTCGACAAGCTCCACTCTGCCAATTATGGAGGATTCTAAGCCCCCAGTAGTTTGCCCCTAGTTATATTGACTGGAATACGTCACCATTCAGACACTTAATTGGACAACCGCTTGAGAACCAACAACGCCAAAGGGTACTCCTTTCCTTAAGTATGTCAAATCAAATCGAACCAAATCAAGCCATATCATATCAAATCAATGAAATCAATCAAATCATTTTAGGTAGATAATTTTATTGTGTGTTGTCTCCTCTGCACACTTTCATTACCTCTTGGATATCATGTATTTGTATCATTTTTTTATAGGTGTCCTCACTGCAAAAGACTCGCTCCAACATGGCAGAAACTTGCTCAAGAATTCCAATATTTTACAAATGTTAGAGTTTTACAGGTTTGTAGCCAATATATAAGTATCGATGTATATCTAGGTAAATTGTTAAAAATATTAAGGTAATGGTAACAACGGATGCACAAAAAGAAAACAGCAAAGGATCTGAACAGAGATTCTTATGAGACGTTTTTGTATATTATTATCACAAGGAGCAATAGAAATATAATGGTCGATCCTACATTAAAAGGATGAAACACGCACCGAACTAATACAGTCTCATTATTTTCGTCTCAACTCGCTTTCATTCAAATATATCTACCACTGCCCTTTGGGGCGAAGAGAAATGGAAAGCTAAAGATGTGATAATATTTATTTATTTATTTATATGATGCTAGGCTATATAGATATAGTTGAGAATTAATGAAAATTTTCTCTTAATCGTTGCTTTCCACGTGGAATTTTTACAATTTACTAAGGACATAGCAATTTTATATTATTACTTGTGAACAAGAAATTTTAAGATGTCACTTGACTGAAAAATGTCTTATAATTAGGATTAGTGAATGATATAATTTGTGATTTCATTTTAAAGGTGAACTGCGAGAAAGAGAAGATGACATGCAAAAAACACAAAATAACCGGATACCCAAAAATAATAACATTTCATGAAGGGATGCAGGTTAGTTATTCTCTTAACTCTAACCCTAACCATCTAAAATTCGAAACTTTTAAGATAGTGAGAGGTTTGAGCCGACTGAGGTCTTTTAAATTTTCAGCACCTGTGTCACGTGCAATGCGAAAATGTTCTTAATTTTATTACAGAAAGCTCTTTATCAAGGAGACAGATCTTTTGAAAATCTCAAAAATTTCGTGGAAGATATGATTAAAGATTATCTTGGTTCTACTAAAAGCACAAGTGATGAGCCAGTTGGTTTGGGTGATGAGAATGGGGAGACGGAGCCATTACCTGATGAACCTGTTCCCGTTGAAGCACCAGAGAGCACTGATGATGTAACTATTTTTGAATATTCAATCTCGAACATTTCCCATACAGAACCATTTATCTTCTTTTTAAATTCTATCTTCTTCAGTCTTAGAAATTAATAGAAAATTTTCCGCTAAGTATAAATAACCAGAACATTGCTCATCATGAACCATTTGTATTTTCAAATAACTTTTCTCTCCTGCAAAACCTTTCAATATACCCAGTCCGTTAAAAGGTTCTTTCTGGCACTCATAAATCTCAAGAGATTCAGATTTTGATCTACTAAATTGATCCGAGATGGATATGTTTGTTTTAAACCTCCAATGGGAGATAGGAAGGTTTTTGTTGAATAAATGTCGCTTTGCACCCTCGTTCCCTCCCCTAGGAAAGCAGGTCTCGTGACATATTGAAAATTATAGTTATGTAGCAGTAATGCAGCATCAATAGTGGCATTATATAATCGACTTTGTAATATAAGAATGTGATATGCAGATGGTTGTGAAGTAACCCTTTATCAAAGAAGGACCATTTGGCCCAATGGAATTCAGCGAGAAATGGTTCTCTTTTAGAATGGGGAGACTAACCCCTTCAATATCAGGACACATCTGCTTCTAAACATCTGTAAAGATTTTACTCTAACAATCGTCAATTCCTGTACCCCCTTTTAATTTTACTGTGCAGCTGTATGATCCAGGGGGTAAAGGGGATAAACTCTATTGAGTAACCTTTCATCGCGGTTTTGATAGTCGATTTGAATCAGATTTCTCTTGAGTTCCATTCGATTCTGGTATTTGCTTTTCTTTATGATCTTCGTATTGGTTTGATATTATTCGTATCCAATATTTTCTCATTACAGGAAGTTATCAGTTTAAGAAAAGATCTTTTTGACATTGCAGTATCCAATGGGAAAACATTCGTATACTTTTACGCACCATGGTATGTCTCAGATCTGCATTTCTACTGTCTTCTGCTTTCTCTTCTGCATATGCTTTTGCCACTGAACTTTGTATGCATGCTCCCTGTCCTGTGGCGTAACCGAAGTGGGTTAGGGTTAGGATGACTCCCAAGGGCCCCCAAGCCTTTGTGGCCCATAAGAGGCTTCTCAGAGGTTTTCAAGAGACTGGCCTCTTGCAATATTTGATAATACTTACAAGATATAAACATATCCTTTGACTTAAGCATTTACCTTTTTAAGCAACCTATATTTAAACTGCTATTTTGTGCAACTTGAAGGTGCAAATTTTGCAAGCAATTTTCACCCGTATGGGAAAATTTTGCAAGAGAGGTCATCGAAAAGGGAATCATGGTCAAGATAGCAAAGGTTTGTTTACGGTTTTTATCATCTTGAGTCATTCCATCATTTCATCATTTTAATTATTTTAGTCCATTGTTATAATTGATAAGCCATCTATTATCAACACATTCATGTATTTTTTTCATTTTTTGATATGCGTTCCTTATCTATTTATTCATCAGTATTGTAGGCTACTTCCTACTTGTTATTGGTCACTTTTTTCATAAGTTTCCTGTTTGTTTTAATTCAAGCAAACCCTCCTATCGAAATCGATCAAATAAATAGAATAGATAACATAACTCCAGTAACGAAAATGGTCCAAGAAATTTTATTCATTCATTCATTAATTCACCAGTCATTCATTCATACATTCATTCATACATTCATTCATACTTTCATTCATACATCCATTCATGCATTCATTCTTACATTTATTTATTTGTTGGTTGGAATAAGTGAGACTAGTAACTACCGTTTTTTAGGTTGATTGTACGGTCGAAGAAGAACTTTGTCAAGAATTAAAAGTAAGAATAATTATTCTTTCTGTAACCAATCTCAAATTATTTTTTGCAGATCTTGCAGTTACATTTATCCCTGTTCCATTCTTTGATTTTGATTTCATTTGTATTATGACTTTTTTAATTATGTTAAATAAAGTTAAATTGTGTTAAGTTATGTTAATTTATGTTTAATCATGTTAATTATGTTTAATTATGTTTTCTTTTTTTCGTTGAATATTTTTTTATCCTTTTTTATCATTGTCGTATAATTGTCAAGGACCAGATAGTAATAATCTAATGTTTTCGTACCTAGGTAACCTCATTTCCAACAATCCGTTTGTACACATCGAGGCTGAACTTTATAGAATACAACGGAGAAAGAAACGTTGCTGGGTTGTTGAAGTTTGTCAGGCAGCATGCAAAAGACGAATTATGAAAACGAGGGATTAATTGTGAAAACGAGGCACCACCGCGATGCCACAGAGGTGACATTTGATCGGGGAGGTTGACTGTGTTTTTGAATGGACTTTCTAATTTAAGTTAGGAGTGGGTAAATATCAAAATGTTCTGAGACTATATAGCATATGCTTAATATCGGCAGGCAGCTAAGGATCAAAGCCTTATCCTTTTCATCCACGGAGAGGCATTTGGCTTGGTAACCTTCAGCGAGAATTGGTTGCTTCTTAGAAAGGGAGACGAATTCCTTTAATATTGAGATACACCTGCGTGTAAACACTTGCAACATTCTTCGTTCCATCATTATGGATTCTGGTACCCCCTTATTATCTGAACAGACGCCTATTATGACTCGGGGGGGGGGGAGGGTGAAAGAGATATACCTTAAGTCCATCATCCTATCCTTTTGTTAGTTTAACTCTTGTGATTACCATAAACCATAAACTAGAGAAATCTTCACTCACAGGTGAAAAAATCTGAAATTGTGAATCCTTTGCTTCTTACAATGTCCTATAGAAAAGCCAGCATTTAATATTCTCTTCAGAAAATTCTCGTCATTTTCATATCATATCATAACATCGTTTAGCGGAGAGTATGCATTGGCAAAAGTAGCATGGTGTTCTTACATTTTTGACGGGCATTGTAGAAAGTTAAGAAGGTGTTTCAGCCCCAAAGGAGAATTAGATTATACGCCCCAAAACAGTGTTTTTAGTGAGTCGAAGAGCAAGGCGATGACGAGAATCATAACATCATTTTAATGACATTCCATGTTACTAATCAGCAGATACAAGTGACTTAAAGTTTGATTCAAATCGTGCACGGGTTTCGATGATACTAGATAGACTGTTAATAGGAACGACGCAATAGGGCAAGGCAAACACAAGAAACGACAACGTCCAAAAAATATATACGTTGTTAATATCTTCGATGATGCCGTTATGGATTTTTCGATCTAATCATTATTTATAAATTTTTGCAACTGATTTATCATTAGAACGATCATGATTCTCATCAATTGCCCCGTTCTTGGAAGTAAAATTAACAAAAACTTTATATGAACAAGAGCAATATAGAGACACTCGCGTGTGTATTTATTAAATTCAGGGATGTTGGGCCACGGAGTGAACACGGAAGCATTGCTTCAAGTCGAGATGATTGTACAATTAGTTTTTTTTTCCCAAATTGTTTTTCTTTCCCTGGTAACAATGTTTGTCCAATTGCGAGCAACCTATCCTTTGCTAGCATGGCTGGATCTACCATTGTGTAATATTAATTCTGTCTCTCTGTGTGCTTTCCAATGCCAGTGGAATCTCAGTTAAAAATCTCCTTGTTCGGGAACGCGAGCAGCCCCCATCCTGTAATTAGACTGAAATTAGGCTTCTTCAAATGGCAGGAAAGTGCACTCGAAAACAAACAACCATTGATGTGCTCCGCTCCCCCCTCTTCATCTTTTTGTTTAGTTAACGCCCACAACACCAAAAATGGCAGGGGGGGGGAAGAGAGACAGATGCGTGTTCAAGTGTAAGGAATTGTAAACCCTGCAAGTTGGGGCCAACTTGACCATCCCAATCGTGATTTATATTGGCATGACGGAGAGATTCCCCAGCCCCCACCATGTCTACCAACATCCCAGATTTTTTTCTTTATTAGCAGTTTTAATAATTAGATAAATTTAGATTATAAATCTATCTACTCTAATGCGATCGTTGATCTTCTCAAAACACTTTCAATAGCAGATCTGCTTAAACATGCTACCATTGCAACCAATTTCCTTTTTTACCCACGAAAATAGCACTGCAATATCAAAAAACGCTAAATTGGCCAAAAAAAGAATTTCTATCGGAAAACTTCACGTAGCAACATCATCTCATAACTATTATCCAAGACATTCGTCAAAGTGCTTAAGAAATTCGCTTTCCAATGTTGCCAATTTTGGCCAAAAAGCGAGGCTATAGCATTGTAATTTTCCCAAAATTGTCGCCAATTTTGGCCAAAAAAGCAAGCCCATAATCTTGCAATTTTCCCAAAAATGTTGCCAATTTTGGCCAAAAATTAAGGCTATAGTCTTGCATTTTTCACAAAAATATTGCCAATATTAGCCAAAAAGTAAGGCTATAGTCTTTCATTTTTCCCAAAAATATTGCCAATATTGGCCAAAAGTAAGGCTATAGTCTTGCATTTTTCCCAAAAATATTGCCAATATTAGCCAAAAAGTAAGGCTATAGTCTTGCATTTTCCCCAAAAATATTGCCAATATTGGCCAAAATGTAAGGCTATAGTCTTGCAATTTTCCCAGAAATGTTGCCAATTTTGGCAAAAAGTAAGGCTATAGCCTTGCAATTTTCCCAAAAATGTTGCCAATTTTGGCCAAAAAGTAAGACTATAGTCTTGCAATTTTCCCAAAAATGTTGCTAATTTTGGCCAAAAAGTAAGGCTATAGTCTTGCAATTTTCCCAGAAATGTTGCCAATTTTGGCAAAAAGTAAGGCTATATTCTTGCATTTTCCCAAAAATGTTACCAATTCAGGTCAAAAAGTAAAGCTATAGCCTTGCAATTTTCCAGAAAATGTTGCCAATTTTGGCCAAAAAGTAAGACTATAGTCTTGCAATTTTCCCAAAAATGTTGCAAATTCTACCCAAAAAGTAAGGCCATATTCTTGCATTTTTCCCAAAAATGTTATCAATTTTGGCCAAAAAGTCAAACTATAGACTTGCAATTGTCCCAAAAATGTTGCCAATTTTGGTCAAAAAGTAAGACTGTAGCCTTGTAATTTTCCCAAAAATGTTGCCAATTTTTGCCAAAAAGTAAAGCTATAGCCTTGCAATTGTCCCAAAAATGTTGCCAATTTTGGCCAAAAAGTAAAGCTATAGCCTTGCAATTGTCCCAAAAATGTTGCCAATTTTGGCCAAAAAGTAAAGCTATAGCCTTGCAATTTTCCCAAAAATGTTATCAATTTTGGCCACAAAGTAAGACTATAGTCTTGCAATTTTCCCAAAAATGTTATCAATTTTGGCCAAAAAGTAAGACTATAGTCTTGCATTTTTTTCCAAAAATGTTATCAATTTTTTGCCAAAAAGTAAGACTATAGTCTTGCAATTTTCCCAAAAATGTTACCAATTCTCGTCAAAAAGTAAAGCTACAGCCTTGCATTTTTCCCAAAAATTTTATTAATTTTGGCCAAAAAGTAGGACTATAGTCTTGCAATTGTCCCAAAAATGTTGCCAATTTTGGTCAAAATGTAAAGCTATAGTCTTGCAATTTTCCCAAAAATGTTGCTAATTTTGGCCAAAAAGTAAGACTATAGCCTTGTAATTTTCCCAAAAATGTTGCCAATTTTGGCCAGAAAGTAAGGCTATAGTCTTGCAATTTTCCCAAAAATGTTGCCAATTTTGGTCAAAAAGTAAGACTATAGCCTTGTAATTTTCCCAAAAATGTTGCCAATTTTGGCCAAAAAGTAAGACTATAGTCTTGCAATTTTCCCAAAAATGTTGCCAATTTTGGTCAAAAAGTAAGACTATAGCCTTGTAATTTTCCCAAAAATGTTGCCAATTTTGGCCAGAAAGTAAGACTATAGTCTTGCAATTTTCCCAAAAATGTTGCCAATTTTGGCCAAAAAGTAAGACTATAGCCTTGTAATTTTCCCAAAAATGTTGCCAATTTTGGCCAGAAAGTAAGACTATAGTCTTGCAATTTTCCCAAAAATGTTGCCAATTTTGGCCAAAAAGTAAGACTATAGCCTTATAATTTTCCCAAAAATCTTGCTAATTTTGGCCAAAAAGTAAGGCTGTATTCTTGCAATTTTCCCAAAAATGTTGCCAATTTTGGCCAAAAAGTAAGACTGTAGCCTTGTAATTTTCCCAAAAAATGTTGCCAATTTTGGTCAAAAAGTAAGACTATAGCCTTGTAATTTTCCCAAAAATGTTGCCAATTTTGGCCAGAAAGTAAGACTATAGTCTTGCAATTTTCCCAAAAATGTTGCCAATTTTGGCCAAAAAGTAAGACTATAGCCTTGTAATTTTCCCAAAAATGTTGCCAATTTTGGCCAGAAAGTAAGACTATAGTCTTGCAATTTTCCCAAAAATGTTGCCAATTTTGGCCAAAAAGTAAGACTATAGCCTTGTAATTTTCCCAAAAATCTTGCTAATTTTGGCCAAAAAGTAAGGCTGTATTCTTGCAATTTTCCCAAAAATGTTGCCAATTTTGGCCAAAAAGTAAGACTGTAGCCTTGTAATTTTCCCAAAAAATGTTGCTAATTTTGGTCAAAAAGTAAGACTATAGCCTTGCAATTGTCCCAAAAATGTTGTCAATTTTGGCCAAAAAGTAAAGCTATAGCCTTGCAATTTTCCCAAAAATGTTATCAATTTTGGCCACAAAGTAAGACTATAGTCTTGCAATTTTCCCAAAAATGTTATCAATTTTGGCCAAAAAGTAAGACTATAGTCTTGCAATTTTCCCAAAAATGTTACCAATTCTCGTCAAAAAGTAAAGCTATAGCCTTGCATTTTTCCCAAAAATTTTATTAATTTTGGCCAAAAAGTAGGACTATAGTCTTGCAATTTTCCCAAAAATGTTGCCAATTTTGGTCAAAATGTAAAGCTATAGTCTTGCAATTTTCCCAAAAATGTTGCTAATTTTGGCCAAAAAGTAAGACTATAGCCTTGTAATTTTCCTAAAAATGTTATCAATTTTGGCCACAAAGTAAGACTATAGTCTTGCAATTTTCCCAAAAATGTTATCAATTTTGGCCAAAAAGTAAGACTATAGTCTTGCATTTTTTTCCAAAAATGTTATCAATTTTTTGCCAAAAAGTAAGACTATAGTCTTGCAATTTTCCCAAAAATGTTACCAATTCTCGTCAAAAAGTAAAGCTATAGCCTTGCATTTTTCCCAAAAATTTTATTAATTTTGGCCAAAAAGTAGGACTATAGTCTTGCAATTGTCCCAAAAATGTTGCCAATTTTGGTCAAAATGTAAAGCTATAGTCTTGCAATTTTCCCAAAAATGTTGCTAATTTTGGCCAAAAAGTAAGACTATAGCCTTGTAATTTTCCCAAAAATGTTATCAATTTTGGCCACAAAGTAAGGCTATAGTCTTGCAATTTTCCCAAAAATGTTGCCAATTTTGGTCAAAAAGTAAGACTATAGCCTTGTAATTTTCCCAAAAATGTTGCCAATTTTGGCCAGAAAGTAAGACTATAGTCTTGCAATTTTCCCAAAAATGTTGCCAATTTTGGTCAAAAAGTAAGACTATAGCCTTGTAATTTTCCCAAAAATGTTGCCAATTTTGGCCAGAAAGTAAGACTATAGTCTTGCAATTTTCCCAAAAATGTTGCCAATTTTGGCCAAAAAGTAAGACTATAGCCTTGTAATTTTCCCAAAAATGTTGCCAATTTTGGCCAGAAAGTAAGACTATAGTCTTGCAATTTTCCCAAAAATGTTGCCAATTTTGGCCAAAAAGTAAGACTATAGCCTTGTAATTTTCCCAAAAATGTTGCCAATTTTGGCCAGAAAGTAAGACTATAGTCTTGCAATTTTCCCAAAAATGTTGCCAATTTTGGCCAAAAAGTAAGACTATAGCCTTGTAATTTTCCCAAAAATCTTGCTAATTTTGGCCAAAAAGTAAGGCTGTATTCTTGCAATTTTCCCAAAAATGTTGCCAATTTTGGCCAAAAAGTAAGACTGTAGCCTTGTAATTTTCCCAAAAAATGTTGCTAATTTTGGTCAAAAAGTAAGACTATAGCCTTGCAATTGTCCCAAAAATGTTGTCAATTTTGGCCAAAAAGTAAAGCTATAGCCTTGCAATTTTCCCAAAAATGTTATCAATTTTGGCCACAAAGTAAGACTATAGTCTTGCAATTTTCCCAAAAATGTTATCAATTTTGGCCAAAAAGTAAGACTATAGTCTTGCAATTTTCCCAAAAATGTTACCAATTCTCGTCAAAAAGTAAAGCTATAGCCTTGCATTTTTCCCAAAAATTTTATTAATTTTGGCCAAAAAGTAGGACTATAGTCTTGCAATTTTCCCAAAAATGTTGCCAATTTTGGTCAAAATGTAAAGCTATAGTCTTGCAATTTTCCCAAAAATGTTGCTAATTTTGGCCAAAAAGTAAGACTATAGCCTTGTAATTTTCCTAAAAATGTTATCAATTTTGGCCAGAAAGTAAGGCTATAGTCTTGCAATTTTCCCGAATTACGAATTTTCGTAATGAAGGGGGATAGAAGATTGAAAAATAAAAAATGTGTTCAAAAATAGGACGTTGGCCGGAGTAAGAGATAGTTGTTATAATAGTTTATTAATAAGCAAATACATGAACAACGGATAACGGCGATTTATGACAGAAAATAGTGAATAGAAAGTAAAATATCTAAGTAAGTATTCTGTTAATTCGCTTCCGTATACGGGGCTTCTTGAGAAAGACAACAAACAGCAGTTAATTAAAGAAATTTCATTGGCTGACAATTACTACCATTTACACCTATAACGATTTTTACTCTTTCTTGAGCTTTGCATATTTCCTTCTGTCACAAGTTCTTCGTTGGGCTCGAAGGGGGGTCAACGTACATACCAAGCAATGATAGCCCCCCTGTGACGTCAGAGTGATATAGGTAGCCCTTTCTCACAAGTGTTGGCTAACAAGTTTTTGAAAAAGCACCCCTTTTCGGGACATTGTGTCATTCCCAGCCTGTGTTCCACGATTGCTGAATTTGTTTCCATTGTCAATGGTTATCATCGGATGGTTTGGAAAGATTTGAATAAGTTCTAGGGCATGCTTAGACAGCAGGGATACGCCGACAAGACAGCAAAGCAGAATTAGGAAGAGCTTTTGACTTGGATAAAAATACTTAATACACTTATCTTTGGATCAAGATTTTTAAGATATGATGTTACCGCTAGCGCAGAGACGCCATAGAAAAAATCGCCAAGGCACAAACCGACTCAAAGACCAATCAAAATAAATTAAACCCTTCGCTTTGAAAATTAAAGTTACGGATATATTTACGAACGCTGAAAATGAATTTTCAATGTTTACATTCAAACAGTTAAAACTGCACATCGAACGTATTTTGACTCAACTTGATGTGCAAAAAATTATTATAGCGTAGTTGCCGCGCTTGAATCTAAGGTAAATAACTTGATGATGTGAAATTACTATCGCCTGCGCATGAAATAGCTGATAAAAAATGGATTTATAAATGTTAATGCAAACAGGAAAACTTTCCACAATGACTGCGATCTTTGGTTATCAATAAGTTCATTTTCAAGCATCCTAACCCGTCGTTGCAGTTGTGTCAGTGACAATTGACGATTCACAATCAAACGGTCATCTTCTCGTCCAACAAGTGCCAATCTTTCACTCTCTCTCTCTGATCTTCCAATATTACTTGATCTTCATAAAAACAGAAACGAATAATCTAAGAATTGCGTAGCTCCATTCTGCCTAATGGTAGGAGAAGTTGGAAATAAAATGAAGTGAATGGGACCCATTGCTTGCTCCTTCACATGGGGTCATTAAAAATGATTTCCAGAGAAAGATCTCACAACTTTGGATCTCTGGTGAAACAATGGCTGCCTCTAATGTATAACTGATACAAACTGGGTTGGTATAAAACATTCACAATGTAGGATTATTATAGGATGGATTTGGGTAAATATAAATAAGCTAAAATTTGTATAGACAAAAGAGGTTTGTCTTCTTGCTTTCTTTCTTCCACCAGGAGAAGGATGAATAGTTGGTCAAATAATAGCCAATCATGAGCACTTAATATCCACTTCTTTACAATTTTTGGTCCACAATTCTCGATTTCTGTTCACAATTTGGCAATAATACGACACTTTCCATATTTTGAGGAGTATCAAAGAAAAAAGCTTTTTCAGTATGCTAAACTATGGTTCCCCTTTCCATGCAATTGATATAATGTGCCATTTTTGGAGGAGTTCAACGCTGATGTGTGCACTTCAAAACCTTAGTTTGCAGGAGATTTAAGGAATTTAATCAAAAGCTAGATACCTGCTGTCAATGTCACTATCATCTTGATATTGTTCTTGTAACATTGCAAGTGTCTGGAACTGAGGGTGACTTGATGGACTCCCATCACCAGCCTGGGCTCTTGAAGACCTGTTAATATAATTATACCTTTTTAAGAATTATACCTGGACCTGTTAATATAATTATACCTTTTTAAGAATAATAATGATACCATTCCCTAATCCAGAGCAGTTATTTGAGTGCAACAATGGTCAATGTATCCAATATTTACATCTTTTGTTTTTCCACTGAATTATAATTCAATGAAAAAGAAAAAGCAGTACTGGGCCTTACAGGTTCACAACTGATTATTATTTAAGACTGGTTCTTAAAAAGGAGTTGCAGGAAATGGGGCACCAACGAAAGCAAAGGTGCAAAAGGGGAGATGAGGATACTGGAATGTAGATAATCTCAAAAAGTCGTGAGTGTTTTTTGATACCTTGGATGCAAGAGAAATGCCTAGCACGGAGCTCTACAAAAAAACCATTACATGATTTTTATGATGCACTTTGGCGTAATATTTGGCATGTATTGTACAGAGGGTACATTCTGATGATGTCTTGTATTTTCTCGTTCATATGTTGCATCTGAATCACCATCAAGTGTTGAAGTTAAGTTGTTAACGTTGACATTAACATTGAAGTTGACTGTAAAAGTATAAGTTGAAGCTTTCTAATGTGCATACATATCATCCTTTTAAAGCATTTTTTTCTTTGCATATTTTGCAACTGAATCACCATCAATTGTTAAAGTTGATGCATTTTACGTTGCATCATATCATTTCAAAGCATTTTACCTAGAATATGTTGCATTTGAATCATCAATAGTTAAAGTTGAAGGTGGTGTTGACATTCCATGCATCAGTACATCTGGTGGTTTCAGCGGTTGATCGCCAAATAAGTCAGGCAGATGACTTTGAGTGTCTTCATTGTCATCACCATCATAACCAGCTGATAACACTGAAGCAAAATAAAAATAAATTTCAATTATTTGATAAATCAACAGTTGACAGAGGCATTGCATGACCTTTCAATGCAAAGCCTATGGCAAGCATCCAAGATCATTGCATGCAAAACAACATTTGACAGAAGAAGAGTTTCTATTTTCGATTTCCCATTTTTTGGCAGTAAATTTCTGCTCCAGTGACAATCTTGTCTGACATATTTAAAGCATTTTGCATATATTGAGGCCAAATTAATAAAATCAGAAATTTTATTTGATTATCAGGTAAGTTCAGCACCAACTTTGTTGGAATTGCAAAGATCTTTGGCATGCATTTTGCCTTTTTTAAGCTTTCGGAGCAGAATATATCAGAAAAAATATTGGTGAAGAGTAGTTTCAGACACTACTCCTACAGTGTACCAGGCCAATTCCTAAAATTCCTTCTAGCAATTTTGCCTTTGATTTGCATTAATTTTGCATTACCAACAAAAACTAATGGATAGGAATTTTCCCCAACTTGGAGGGTAACACCCCTTATTGGCCTTAAATTTGGGGGGGATCGCGGTATCCACAGTCATGTGGGCTGCACCCTTTTGAAAATGGATTGAATTAAATAAAGGTTAAGTGCCTAAATGTTGGACAAATGCACTACAATTGATATTAAGTTAACTGAACAAGCAAGATCGATAAAATACAATGGAAATACCTTCACTTTGAAAGATACATGTATAACGTTTCTGAATAAGCTTTGCTTGTTAGTCTTGCACTGCCTCAAAGATATCATGTTATGTAAACCCAAATGCATGCAATGTAGTGTTAAATGTTTGTGCAGACTGGTGCAGTACTATTTAACGTCAGGTAATAGTGTGTTAATTCTTATTATTAAACCAAATTAACCTGCAACTTTTTCCGTTTTAATTTGGGAAGTTGATTTTCGCTCTGGACACGCGGGCTGCTTATTGTATTTTTCTGTATTTTTTCATACCTATTCGCTCCGGGACTGTCATATCAATGGGTCTTTTAAGATCTGCATTTTCCTTGTCTGCAAAATCTCTTTTCATTTCATCAGCATCTTCATTTATATCCATTTTACCTTTCTTGTTTTAAAACGAAAATTTGTTCGACAATTTCAACTTTTGAAATGAATTACAAACAGAACCGAGGCTGATTCTTTATTGTATCGAGGCTCACCAGGGCGTTTACTGAGGAGTGGGGAATTTCGACCTAATAGGGGGTTAGGGGGGGCTTATAGGGGGAATTGAAACACAATATCGATAAATGGGTTGGTGAGAAATTATCTTGACAAAAAATTAAGAGAATACAATAAATGCTTGGACGGGGCACCCGTGTTAACCATAATACAGTTAATTTTCTTTGACTTTCAACGTCTACTATATACAAATGCGTTTAAGGACATCTTTTTTATTGAATGGCCAGTAGAAAATGCAATGGGGTCACTACTTTTCTGAAGCCTCACAGAACAGGCATGACAAATTTACTGTACAATTGAATGGAAGGCAATAACCTTTCAATGAACCCAATATGAATATTGAAACAATTTTTTTTAGTTTTGAACAAAACTGCAAATCATCAAATCAACCATACTACCTGTATTACAGATAAAGCAGGTGTTTTAGAAAACGAAAAGATGATGCAGTCTGTTCTGTTTCTTTCAGATTGACCAAAATTTATGAGAGAAATAATTATTGGTCGTATTGGGCAGGTATGCAGGGCAGGTCAATAAAGAGTGACAGGGCAGTAGGTCTTTTTGGAAAATATTGAAACAGGGTTAGCAGATTTCTGGAAGCATTTTCTTTTTCCCATTGGCTATGTTTTAGAGTAAATTTTGCACTTTCCCTGAGTTGAAAAATTCAAATGCTGCAAACTACATAATTACAGATTATACCAAACGACAAGATACAGATGGGAAATGCATAAAAAACTGTGAAAGGTATGACTTACTGGTTGCTTTGATTGGAGCTAAAAGACACTTTGTTTACAAGAACCACTAGATTTTGATTCGGCCTACTGTACTTTACTTCCCCACTTTTACAGATTAGACCGTTCTTACGTTGATCGAAATTCTATCTTCCCTGAGAAGGGCGCATTTTTGCTCTACTTCGTTTATTTTGCAATAAGCAATAAAGGAATAAAAAAACAGCTTGGAAAAATAGGATGGTCACTACTATAGAATTAAAGACTTCTTGAAAATATAAAAAACGTCTTTGAAATATACAAATGGCCTTAATCTGCTTTTAGATTTGGGCGGAAATTGGAGTTGATAAATTTATCATAAAATTGTACATATAAACAAAGGTAATGCTTATAGATGTGTGCAAGTTAAAATGTTTCAAATGTCTATAACTATGAATAATGTAGAAATAAAACACAATGGATGATACAACATTTGATAGGAGGAATAAAATATACTAAAATATATTTTAAGCTTCTACGATTCCATTAGCAAACAACATCTGCTACAAATGGTCAAGTGATCACCAGTTTGGCGGTGGTATATGTGGAGGAGGCAAATTTTGACCGTGGAAAGGTGGTTGGTTCCTTATTGGAAGATTCGGCGGCGGTGCTCCAGGTGGAAATCTTGGAAAAGCTCCTGGTGGGCCTCGTGGCGGCAACATTGGTGGTGGAACGCTAGGATCGAATCTTGGCCAATATGAAGTGGACATTGGCCCATCCATCTGACCAGAAAAGGCAAGTTGTGTCGCATTATTTACAGTCGAATTATGAACAAATTCGGTGAAGTCCGCATGAGGAGCTCTAGGCCGAGGAAAAGGTGCCATGGGTTGGTCAGATGCGAATGTGTCCCTGTTTACTGCCGTTGCATTTGGTGCATCCATCCGATCGTATCTACTTGCACTTCCATCTAAATTGTTGTTAGGAAATCTAAGATCTTGGTTTTCCGGGTAATGACCTGGTTCAATTGCACGAACCATTCTGCTTCCATTTCTCGGCTCTCCGAAACGAGGATTGAACCGCATAGCATGAGATCGTTCTTCTTGTTTGAAACGAGACGGCCGTGGTGTTTCATGCCGATGTTTGAATGGTCTGTGGGGAGGGCCATTCATAAATGTCCCTCTTCCTCTTGATGATCCTCCAGAATGAGTCTGTCTAGGGTCATTTCCTTGAGAAGCCGTTCTTTCCATCTGTTGAGCTCTTACTATAAATAAAAGACAGTTTATATCAGTTTGAGAGACTCATGATCGCATGAGGCCATTGATTAGTCTACTAGTAAACAGATTACGTCACAGGGGGTGGAAATAATAGTAACCTTTTTTAAAAAATAAGTTACATTATAACAATTTAAATCATTAAGGTGCAACAACTCTATAGGATCTCTTGAAAACACTATCTTTTGGCACTTAAAAGATTTCATTTTCCAGCAATTTTCTTATTTGTCAATTCAAATTCAAATTCTTCATAAAAGTATCTTAATTAATTTTCAAACTGGTTCCTCTTTTCCTTGATAGCTGAAAAGTACTATAGAAAGTTAAAATCAAGCTACCAAATAATCAATCCATTAAGTCTAAAGTCAGTCAATCGATTAATCATCCAATCAGTCAACGAACCGATCAACCAATCAATCAATCAATCAATCAATCAATCAATCAATCAATCAATCAACCAACCAATCAATCAATCAATCATTTACTCAATTAATCGATGATTCAATCACACGATCATCATATCAATGTAACTTCAGCAACAACTAGAGCCCGAAGTATGCCTTTCGTAGAAGGAAGCGAAGAGATTGTTTCTCATACCATTAAAATGTTTTCTTTTTTCTTTTCGAAATTTTCCTTCCAAAGCTGCATCATCTTCAGCATCAGCATCATTTGATGATTCATCCAACAAATGCTTCCTAAAATCCAGGTTTCAGACAAAATAAGACAAGCTGATCACCTAAATCATTAAACTCATGTTTATGTTATCTACACTGGGGAAACCTCACCTCTCTTAATTATGACTTTGCATCTGTTTTCAATTACTCAGAGAAAATATTCTATAAATCTTCACAGAAGAAGATTTTTAGGCTAAGAATGTTTTCCGTCGTAAAAAAAACTGATTTGGATCAAACAGATATCCAACAATTTGGATCAACAGATTTTTTTTATTTTGCAAATTCTTTCCCTGCAATAAAGATTCCAATAAACTGCTTGCCAATGGTCCAAAAATTGTTATGTGTTGGCGAAATTAGCAACTCTTACCAAAATTCATTGGAACACCTTTGAAAAGACAGGCGTTACAGATTTGTAGTCATATGAAAGACAATGGTGTCATCAAAAACAACACAATTACCTGCCATTTTGACGTTTCTTCTTTGCAGCAGATTTCGCTTTCGCTTCTTCTTCATCGTCAGAATAGTCTAAAAACTTAATACCAAAATACTGTTGATAACATTTAACAGCTATACCTAAAGTGAAGACATGACGTCAAACTCTGCACAGTTTGCTTACACACAGGCATTCTGCTCCTATGGATCACCCGATAAAGGTACAATGAGCGGCAAGCACATTTCCAAATCAAATTATTCCGATTAATGGTGGAGAATTAAGTAAATAAAAGATTAAAAAAACAAAAACAACTAAAGAGCTTTTATGAGATGCAGAACTTGTAAACTACATGTAAAGGTAGAGCATTTCGAGGGTTTTCGTCTAAAAACGGACACTAAAATAGCATGATACGTGCAAAATAATTGAAAATGCATTTTCTATATTATGGAACATTAGTAGGCAGATTTTGATTAATAAAATTTTCTAATGGCTTTCTGGTCGTTGAAGGTGAATCTCTGTCACACTATATCTCGCAGCAAATTGACTTTATTTCAGTTGAATGGGAACACTGTTCCAAGAGACAAGCAACTGTATTTGGAACTATGTAGAGAAGTATCTAAAGAACGAAATTTAAAATAAAAAGGTTAAAATAATGTAAAAAGCCATACCTCTGGTGGAGGTTCTTGATCATGCTGCCAAGAGGCATCGGATCCTTTCATTCTAAAAACAACAAATCGATATTGATCATACATCCATGTTGTATTGACACAGAGGTCAACATTATCGCAAAATAAAGATAATAAAATAATGATAGTATTTTATAATATCATTTTTCTATTACCTATAAGCTAGTATCAAAGCATCACAGATAATATTTCACAACTTTAATAAATGGCATATTATCACTCCATAGTTTATGTAAATCCTAGGATAAACTGCGTTCAAAATATAAAAACAGTAAAATAACGTTTTTGATGGTAGTCTTTCTTTGGGGTTCATATGCTACTGGTTAAAATGAGTGGAGGTCCCGGAGCTCCAACCCTTGCTAGAAAAATCAGCCACTAATCATTAGCCATAATTTCTACATTTCCATGCGACTTTATGTTCATATTCTGGTCACTGAATGAGGTTTAATACCCTGAAGAGCGTGGATAAAAAAGTACTTTTGCCAATACTATTTTCGTTAGAAATAATAAACAAATGTTGCAATAAAGATAAACATGCCATACTCACTTTTTCAACTGTTCGACAAACACAAAATTCGTAACATTCAGAAAGTTTGGAGCATAGTAAACAACATCCCCCACTTCCAGCTTCATATTTTTGAATTTTTCCTCACTGCTAACTCTTATGATGTAAAAAGGGCTTTCCACAGGACCGAAAACATCATACACCTGTGCACGAGAAAACATATAATATCTTGTTTTCATCAAAACAGTATCTAATGACAAACGACACACTATCGTTTCCCCTCTCTTTGCCTTCAAGCTCTCAGCATTTCCCCGGATTGTGCTGTTATAGTAGAAAGTGCTTCGCAAGAAACTTTTTCTTCAGTTAATGCCTCGAAGATTAATATTTATTCAAAAAATATAAACATTAAATATCTTATTTAACAGGCCTCAAGAAAATTGCTTGTGATGATTTTAAAACATTCTCCTTCATCAATACGATACGATATGTGCAGTAATTGGGCACTCGATAAGTTGTGCGCGATGCATAATTTAAGACGCGGTACTTCAGGCCCTCGCGCTCGATCGTGCACCTTTCCGAGCAAGGCATGTGCCAAAACAAACTTACGATATATCACAAAGAGTTGATAATAACAGCATAGGCTTTCTTAAAGGATCTTGCATTGAGGACAGACATTTAATGTGAACATGTAACTTAAGAACGATTGGATTAATAAAATATAACCCAACACGCTACACTATTCGATAGTTGCAGTTGTTCTTCAATGGCTTTGCACTCTCCTTAGTTCTTTCCTGATACCCAAACAATCAAAAAATCATTCTGAAACTGCTCAAGAAGGAATGAGATGAAAGAATTGAAGAGGAAGACAGAAAATTAATTATCATAGCTGTTCTTCACTACCTGCAAGCATTCATCAAATGAACAGATACTTAAATCAATTAACTGATAAAGAAAGGAATGAAAGTAAAAGAAAGCTTACTTTTCCAAAAGGTTTTCTGTCCTTTCTATAAAATATTGTATCAGCATCCAAAGCAGGTGTGTCTTTAAATGCTTTAATTACCACTGAATAACAAGAGAAAATTTATTTTTTAATCAGTATGGCTGAAAAGACAATTTTTCAGCAACTAACACTATTCCAGAACATCATGTGATGATCATGGGAGACATTGAAAATGCAACCAATGCAAGCAAGCTTCATCTTCAGAAACTTCATCTGCAATCAATGCTCTTTTAATTAATCCTATTTGCATCAGAGACATTCTCTGGCAGCCTTTACTTAACATGTGCAACAAATGCATTTGATGATTGATGATCTATGCTTTTGGCTTAAAAATAATATGCAATAATTCAAGGAAAGATGCCAGAACTAACAATTTCTAAAGAACTGATTGTTCAAGCTAATGGAAAATACTAACGCATTAGCTCTACAAAATTTTGAACTCCTCCAACTGGCTCTAATTTTGCATCTTCTGGAAGTTCCACAAGTAACTCATCCACTTCAGGTAACTCCTATAAAGATAAATTTTCAGCATTAATCCTTATCTCAAATTAGTTTAATTTTGTTTTAGATTTTAATATATTTTAATAAATTTGTGTAAATTGAATAACAAAAAAAAAATTGTCATTAGGTATTTGAAGTATTATTTTAGATAAATTGTAAACTTTTTTTAAGTGGAGGGCTCCTTGAAAACCAGCTTTGCTGAAGAACTACCCTCCTTTAAAGAATTGAAATGAAATGAATAAGTCATTTATCTCTGAATTCAAGGCTCCCTTTAAAAAGAGTTTCAGGTTAGGAATGTAATCAATGTCCAACACTCTTTCAAACCTCTTTCACATAATTTAGCAGATAGGATTGAAAGAAAGAAGTCAGTAAATAATTGTGATTGCAAAAAAACATATTTGCCAATGTCAAATGAAACCAGAATAATGTTTATCACTCAATACCCAAGGGCTCCACATTCTTGTTTTTGTAGTTAAAGCTTCACCCCCTTCTTTTAGAATTGAAAGCAGGAGCCCATTGCAAATAAATAAACAAGCAAGCTGCAAATAAAAATCCATAGGTCATTATGATTAAAACGAGCCATAACTGATTAACTCACCTGTGGAAGAACTTCATCTTTAGTTTTTGGTGGCTGCCGATGTACTCCTTCATTATCATCGAAATCAATCATCTGTTTCATATTTGATAACTGCTCTTCATCAGAGCTGCAAGATAATTAACCAGCAAATAATACCTCTAGACTTTTATTTTATTTTCAAAAATTACATATCAATTGCATACACAAAGATACCATTCCTTTGACAAAAGATTTAAACCAACCCTTCCTACAAGACCCTCACCCAGGCACAATTCCAAATGTCTTACTCCCAGTATTTGGAGATTCTTTTAAGTTGAATTGCTACTTTGGATTAAATACACACTAATTTCTCACCTTTCAGAAGATGATGATGATGATGATGATGATGATTGTGTTGTGGTTGAACTTGATGATGATGATGAAGTGGACTCACTGCTATCTTCAGTTCCACTTGAATCATAATCAACAGCAACTAGTCTCCTACCAAGTTTCTTTGATGCCATTTCAAGCAATGGATCATGATCAATTGATACACAATTATCATTTTTTGTTTCTTGTCTTGATTCAGATTTCTTAATTGATGTGTCTAGGACAATATTAGTAACATATGCAAGATCTGACAAATCAGGGAAGGGTTCCCCTTGGTTCCCATCTCCAACAGTAATCTTATCTCTTTGGTCATCAATTATTACATCATCCATTTCCTCTTTTATCATTTGACATTCATTTGTAACTTGACAGCTCAAATCTTCCTGATTATGATGGGGCATATTATTGCCAGAATCATCTTCATCAATATTTGCTTCTTTCTTATTACTCTCAACATCCTCAAGATCTCCATGCTCTTCTTTTCCAATTATCTGATCACAATAAGTTGGTATTGTGATATTTGATCTAACAGCAACATCAATATTTTTCACTGAATTTTTTTGACAACCATCTTGTATTAAGATTGGTTGTTCATGTTCAGCTGTGGTATCCTTGAAAACTATATTGTCTTTTATTTCTGCAAATAAAACGTTGTTTCCATAGCCTACTTTCATCTCAATGTCAACACCGAGTTCACTTTCCGACTCTTCATTTAAATCTAACACTTTCGTGTCCTTTTCAAGGCCGTTTAACGCTTTTCCATGACAGTCAGCTTCCTTCAAGTTACATTCGTTGTTAGAAGGACCTTCTAATTTCAGTTTCTCGCTATTTTCTTGCTTAGAAGATGATGGTGATGATGTTGGTTCCTCGGCGTGCTCCATATCAAGTGCCAGCTAGGCAAGAATGCAACCTTTTGGTATTAACGAGTCTTCCCTTCTGCACTGAACTATCCTCCAAAACAAAAACAGCGAAATATGATTTCAATAAAACGACAAAGAATTAAAACTGAATCAAGTTTACTATTCCATCGCCTTCCCTCTTTACCTCTTAATCAAATAAAGGTCAAATCAGCAAGAAAATTAACCATTTAACCATTCCAAATCATTCTCAATCAACTGTTTTCCTTATCTGTTTCTATTCCACTTTAATTCTACACGTGATTAGGCCCATAATGTTTTTCCAGCATGCGGATCACAAACGAGGCTTGTCTCGTTCTAGTTCCGTATCTCGATTTCGCGTATTGTTTCTTTCTAATACTTGTCCTAAAAAGGCGAAGAGGTAGAATCTTCATCACTTTGAAATATCCTAAATTATTTCTGCAATCTTCCATTCGATTGAACTTTTTTATAGCTCTGGTGAAACTTTGTTCTTATTTTTATTTTTCTAAATTTCCAGATGGGTTCAAAACGTTTAGTCCTTCGTCGCCGACTTTCATACAACACCAAGTCGAACAAGAGGAGAATGTGAGCTCATTTCTTTAACTTAAACTTGAAGTAAAGCCTTTATTTTAGGAAAATTTATCATTTAAACTGGATTATTTACTTGCTTTGTAGCAGATTTGCATTAATCTTGTCGATCGTTTTGTTTTATGACTTCTATATATGTCCTTGCTTCAATTATAAGACTTTCTGTCTGTATAAACTACCATCCTTCATCGCAAATTCACGGTGATTTTCACCAAGTTTGTGCAGTTTTGTTGCTGCAGTAATATCTTCTTAACGCCAGATTCAGTACTTTTTTGTGCACAGTTGAAGAATCTATCCCTTATCCCAGATTTACGAGGTGCTCCCCAGGCCTAATTAGACCACTTCAAAAAACCCCTCACCTAATTATTAGTACTATTTTAGTGTTAGAAGCATTGGAAAAACAATTTGAGAATTCGATTAGCAAACATTACTTTATTGCTATGTTATTTTTATTTACACTTTCCTTTTCTTTCTTCCATGCCCTTTTCAAATTAAAGATCAAAAACACCAGGTTTGCTATAAACTTTTCGTTTATTTTAATTATTTTTGTATCATATTTGTAAAGTTTATGTATAATAAACCTTGTATACATTTTGATACTTTTGGTTTAATTTTTACAGTTGTAGTTTCCTATTTTACATTGATAACAATTCTTCAAATACATTTTAAAACTGAATTATTTTTTATTGAAGCATGTTAACTGTTTTATAGGTGGCAAGCTCGTTTACTTATACACAAAAAAAACTGGAAGTGTTCCAAAATGTGGTGACTGTAAACTGAAGTTGCGTGGGGTAAGAGCACAATTATAATGTTCTCAAATTTTAAATTACATCGCCCAACCATCAAAGGTCATTATTTCCATATTCACTTATTATAAGAGCATTTATCGTGCATTTCTCATACAAATAATTCCTAAGATCTGTATTATGTATTTTTTGTTAGAGAAACACTCATGTAAAAGTAACTACAAAACAGCACGGGGAAGAGAAAAATTATATAAAAAAGTAAAATTCTGTTATACAGGTAGCTTAATAGGCTTAGAATTGCAATCTGTACTTTTAATACTTTCATTTCTTCCCCAAATACACACATATAAAACAATGTATGTGTCTCCCTTGCACCTTTTTGGTCATATTTTGTCTTCAACCTATTTCTTTAAAATGAATTTCTGTTTCTAGCTCCCAGCTGTCAGACCCACAAAATTAAAGCAATTGTCAAAGCCAAAAAAGAGTATTTCACGTGCATATGGAGGTGCTCGATGTGCAAAATGTGTCCGAGAAAGGTAAAGAAATAAAAATTGAAATTACCTTGTTTTTCTGGTGAAACCCTGGCTTTTTTGCATTGATTTTTTGCATAGAATTTTGCTGTATGCAGAAGGTACTATGCAATATGCTCAAATTCCATCATGAAATCCAGGATAAAATCTTGGATGATTCCAAGCAGACTTTGATTTTGAAATCCTGCCAGGAAAACAACATGATTTTCAAAAGATTTGATGCAGAAATATTGTGAAATTCACAAATAAGGGATATTGATGTAAAAAGTTCTGAAAATTACTGTCAACGTCTAAGTTATGATTCTTTGATGACAGACATGCTGGTTGAATTCATATGATCAGAGCTGCCATGATCTATACAATCACATTTTTATTTGTGATTTATTCAATTTCAATCCCTAAATTATTGTTAAACTTTGTAGGATTGTACGCGCATTTCTCATCGAAGAACAGAAGATTGTTGTTCGTGTTCTTAAAGCACAACAAGGTGCAAAGAAATAAATTGAACATTGAAATGTAAAAAGTTTAAATGTTTTGTTTTCTCTTGTGTTCTCTCTTGCTAAAGATGAACTCTTGTCAACGCTACACAAAGATGCATCCATTTAGGGTATGTTAACATACTGAACAGCATAAAGTTGTAAGGATAAGGGGGTGAGGTAAATGCTCATGAACTGAATACTTGACTGCCAAATATTGATAATATATCACATGAATGATATCAGTCTCAATTGATTAAGTTGACATGCAGTTTAATTTAGTTTGGAGTAAGTATTAAAAAAACATTTGCAATACAAGGATCTGTTGTGTGAAACTCCAGGAAGAAATTGCTTTCAAAGGACTAGGATAATTCAAATTCTCTCTTGGAATTAATTTGTTAAAAATCATTGTTCTATAGAACCATAGTACACTACAGCTCAAGAAGCTTGCCAGGACTGCAGTACATCGAGTCAAAGTTCCCTAAAGTTCATGATCATTCTCTACTAGCAATATACTTTTTAAAGCTCAAAAGTCTCTGATTCCAAGTTTCAGTTTCATTTGGTTTTAAGGACTCTTTCTTGTTAATGGTTTCCAATATCTGAAGGATAAGTGAATCTAAAATTTGACAAGATGGAGGCATCCGTTTCCTAAGCAATGATGTAAAGTGGTACAAAATGGAAAGGCAATTGATTGTTTCCAGGTCTTCTTTGTCATTTAATTTTCTCACATCATCAATAAATGCACTTTCAATTTTCTGTGTTGCTATCATTATGACTTGTTCATGTGTTGGAGAGAAACTGTTCCCAACAATAAGCAATGAATGTGTTATAATTGACTTTTCCCACGCAAAGCATCTTATATTTTCAGGAATGAATCCATATACAGTTGAGTCGAGCTCTGTGAATAAGTTTAATGTCTTGCAAATCTCTGAAATTGCTCTTAGAAGAGAAACAACTGATTTCCAACCGAGAAATGTTGATTCCACCAAAGATATTGAGACTGCTGTTGTTATATGGAAAATATTTGGTGATAAACTTTGAAATATGCTGTTAACAAAATGTTCTGCAACATCTTGATTGATCTCACAGATTTTGAACACAACAACCCAAAGCTGTACAGAGGGATCTAGGCTTGAATCAAAAACATCAACACCATAAAAATGCAGGTTTCCAAAGCTTGTTGAAAACTTAAGGAGCTGAGATGGAACTGGAAAAGGAATCTTTGCCACACTAAAAGAATCTTGTAGGAAATTGACAAAATAAAACTTCAAATGCCATGCTATAGAAGGAAGTCTTTCAACAACCATGTCATAAACTGTCTTTCTGATACTCTGATCGAAAGAGAAAGATTGGATCTTGTTCAATGTTGCACAAATTGTCACATGTAGCAGTTGTCTTTCATTCTTATATTTCCACAACAATGCAAAATCTTTAACTGTGAATCCTTCAAGCACTTCTACCATGCAAAATGTGCTTTTCATCAGGTCCAAAATTTCTGTTGAAATGTCTACTTTTTCATCAACTTTGATCAAGCTCAAAACAGACTGGAAAATAGGAAGAATCAATTGCAATGATGAAGATTTTTCATGCCCAGAACTGTGCCTTTCTAGATCTGGTAACAAAACATGTGATAAAATTTCACAAGGGCTTACAATTGCCTCAGGTTTGTTGGTACTTGTATCCTCAATTTGCATGAGGCCATTGATAAAATCAACCATAACTTGGTACTTGTCTTTCCTTATCTGCTGCAAATTTTCCTCAATTATAGATATGATTTCTTTATGTTGACACTCTTCTCTTTGGAGCAGGAGCAAAGATTTCAATTGTGCTAAGAACTTGAGGACTAGCTTTGACAAGGGTGCAGAGGAAGCGCCTCTGCTAACAAGCTCATGCAATGCATCATGGGGGGATTTTATGGAAAGTTGTGCAAGATTATTAAATGGTTCTGAATTACTCTCAGATAACTTGTTAATTACCAAATTAAGTTCTTTTACAATCTGATCTTTGTGGCTTTTGCTGTCAAAAAAATCAAGTTTTCCATGATTGAAAATATCTAAGCTTGAATTAAAAACCATTTCAATTGTCTGGATGTCTGCATTCTTTGTAATATTAAAGACAAGAGACAATAGTTGATTGAATCTATCTTGCTTTTCTACATCAGTATCTGCTTCATTACGCATGGTAGCTAGTTCATGGAACAACTTGCTCAGGAACTTCACATTGCACAGTATAGGGCCATACAGCTCAGCAACATCTGGATAGCTACTAATAATGCTTAGATCACTTTCATCCCAGCCTCTCATCAACTCAAGAAATCTGTTGTATTTGAAAATATACTGAGTATTAAGCATATTAGACAATTTGCCACCAACATCAGAAATGTCATCAACCCCTTCTGATTCGAACATGCCAACAATTTGGGTCCATAAATCATACGTGTCTGTAGCAGCTTGATTTCCATGCATTTCCACCATTTTCCTAGTCAGTTCTCTTTCAATCACAGTTATGGATAAAACACCAGCTTTCAAAACTGATAGTTTCTCAGAGCTTGAACAAACATTTGCAGAATTCTCTTCAATTTCCTTTGCAACAAATTCAAGTATTCTTGTCTTTTTATTCATTTGCATTAAAGAAAGATTATGTAACTTTTCACTTAATTCTTTTTTCAAATACATTGCATGTTCAGATCCAGAATGTTTCTTCAAAAATACATCAGTTTCTTTCTTGACAATCTCAAAAGAATTTTTCAGTACTCCAAATGCATCAATGTCTGCGTTTGGAAGTTGATATAATACTCTGCAAATCTCTTTTCGATAGACTGTTTTAACATCATTCAAAATCAGGTTTGCTTCTTTGCAAGAAAGGTTTTTCAAAATTGCATCAAATTTCACAAGTAACATTATATGAAGTTGTTCCATTTCTTCTGCAAACGGATGTAACATCTTCAGAAGTACTTCTAGGCATTTAATTAAAAAAACTGAACTCTTTTCCCAACATCTCCACCTTTCCAGGGAATTAATCAAATCTTTGATCATTTCAAAATCCTTTTCCCTTAAAAGTAGCTCCATCAAATCAATTTCGCATCCAAGCCTCGAAGTGACTGCTGCACACACATCCATGCTTAGGGCATTCATGATAGCTTCTAAAGGCGCCCCTTGTCCATACTTGCACAAACCATGTTGTGATTGCATCCACAGTTCAGAGGATAGAAACATCTGGGATTTATTTATTTTCTCTTTTATAAGAAATTTGTACAAAAGTAGCACTATCCAATCTTTCTCGTTACATTCTTTCTCAGTTTCACATCCTTGAAAAATGTCTACAATCAAAGCAACAGTTTCGGAGAAATCACTGTCTTCAAAAGTTGCCTTGAAAATAGGCCTAGGTGGGCAGCTTGACATATTCCCTGTCTTTGCTATTCACCACAATTTGGAAGAATCATTTAATAACAGTCTAAACTGAATTTCTCTTCAAAATAAAGCGATGCTTTTGAAAAGTTCCTGCCCGCCAAATTTTGTCACCAAAGTCTTGCCAATCGCCTCTTTATCAAGACGAGATTGTGTAGGGGTATTACTTATAGGATGGTCGCTCCAAGAACGCCTATAACAAGAGGGAGGCGGGGATTGGGGGCAGTTAATTTATTTTGCCATTGCTTTGACATTTTTTGGGAAACTTCTAAAAACAACACGGGCACAAGTAGCTGAAATGGGAACTAATAGCTATGTCTTTGGCATATATATTTGGCTGTTTGCTATAGGCTGAGATCCTAGAGGGGGTACTCAGTATACTTTGCTGACGGGATTTGCACTCCTTTCCGAGTATCGTGTTTGCTACTTTTTTCTTGGAGCTCAAACCCCCGTACTATCTAAGGTGTAGTACCCCCTCCTCCGGGTTTAGATAAGAACACCAATATTCCAATGAATTCTGATGTTTTGTATTTCCTCATTTGCAAAACTTCTGACTGAATGCAAAATTTGTCATCTTCTCGCTGTTGTTTTTTCATTTCGTATTATTTAATATTTTGATATTTATTTTTACTTTAATTCCTTTTTCGGTCAGCACCCATGGCAAGTAATTGCTTTTTGCCTTAACTGCAATTCTCGTTAATGAATCAAGTCTTTTCCAGCCCCCTGTACAACTTCACATTCCCTCTTCCTTTTGCTGTCAAAAAAATCAAGTTTTCCATGACTAAAAACATCTAAGCTGGAATTAAAAACCTTTTGGATTGTCTGGATGTCTGCGTTGTTTGTAACATCAAAGACAAGAGACAATAGTTGATCGAACCTATCTTGCTTTTCTACATCAGTATCTGCTTCATTTCGCATGGTAGCTAGTTCATGGAACAACTTACTCAGGAATTTCACATCGTATAGCATAGAGCCATAAAGTTCAGCAATATCTAGATGCTACTACGGGTGCAAAGTATAAAATTGCAGACAAATTGGTGGTGTCTGAAACTTGAGTGAGCTTGGTCCCTGGGAAATATTATACCTTACACCTTTCAAACCGCAATGATTGCCAATGTAACCTGACTAAACGGCACTTCATAAGTAAAATACAACCTTAATTCTCCCTGAACCTAAAGATTTCAAGACAAAGCCCAAACATTCAGAAATTTCCCAGTAGGTAAATCGCCCAACGTCACACCCTCTGAAGGAATGAGCTTGTCTTCTGTCAAATAACCATGCTTTCCTTCAGCATCAAACTTCTCCAACTACTTCCCTCGTAACGAGTTGTAATATTGGCAGATGCCTTCCCATGTGCACTGTTTATAAATGACTCTATTTATAGAACAATAAAAGAGAGTATTCATACCAAATATGGAGAATTGAGTATCTGAGTGTATGTTAATTAGTAGAGAGGTGATGATTCAATGATAATAAAGATAATCTATGGCTGATTTGTAGAGCAGATGACTCAAGTTGTACTGGAAATTGTAGAATGACCTGCTGATTCGCCTTGCAAGAGACTGCAAAAGAAAATCGCATTTTATGATGGAAACATTCTTAACAAGTTCGCAGCGAGAAGGAGAGAGGCAAAGATAAAATGTACAGCATATGATTAATAATTGATAGAAAGGATGCTAAAACACTCAATTTTACAAGGCTTTTGTTTTGAAAACAGAGCGGCTTATAAGAAAATCTAGGTAGTTTCCTTTGATATTTCTAAGGTTTTATTCAATTTTTCATTACATTGAAGGGCATCATTCTGATCAGTGCATTGTTCTCCAACCTGATTTATGCATGACGCATGCCAGATGTCCTCCATCGCTTACATCTTTCCAATCCGGGGGGTTACAATCAACGAATAAATGTTTAGCAAAGCAATCATCACCTTCAAAAGAACCAATTGAAGGTATTTCATAAGGCTCTTTAAACAGATATCTCTTGATATTTTAGAATATAACTTAACTCTGTGAAGTCTAAGGAATGCCGTATGAACTAACTTTAAAACCATCTAAAGAGCATCGGACAAGAAGTGTAATCTTTTTCTAAGAGTCTCTACTCTACTCTAATTCACAGATCTGAAACCAGACGAACAGAAGTTGTTTTGAGACATTCAAAAAAGTTATCGAAAAATCATTAAAGTTAACTGATATATTTGAAATATAAAAGCTTAAAAGAAAGCCGTGAAGATGTGAAAGCCGAAACTTCAAAGTTGTCTGAAGAAATTCGAGCAATTCTAATCATTCTTTAAAAAAGCATTGCTGTTATTTGAACAGTGTTTAGTGAAAAGGTTTGAAGCTAATCTGCCGAGAATCTAACGAGAAAGCTTTTTTAAGTGAACAGTGAAGTGACAAACAAAGCAGCTTTTAAGTAAATCAAGGACTTTCTAGCAATCTCAATGAATTGAAACTGGAATGAGTTACGAGAGTAATTCTTAGAGTAACTCCTTAGCGCAGAGTCCATCTTAGTTTCCGCCCTTCGGTTCTGTTCGCCAATTCTTTAAGAGATCTTTCAGAGAATCCCCCACCTTGATTATATCATATATACAACTAGATGCCCTAAATATGAATAACTTTACACCAGCAAAATTTTCATGCTAGTTATGTGCGCAATGGGGAATAAGATCATCTTTAAAATATCTTTTTTGCTTCTTGTAGCTGAAAAATGCTAAACTCAGTCGAGTCAAGTCTTTTTAGCGAGTAGAGTTTTGACATGAATAAAATTGAGTCTTCTTAGTGATTTGATATTTCAATTGAGAACTACTTTAATAATTAAGAATCTTGATAATTAAGGAACTTTGCAAGCGACCTTTAATGCAAAATTGTCCAGGAAGGCAACTCGTGAAGCACGTTTTAGAACAAGGTTTGTTAAAACAATAATAATATGTATTGTGGTTCTAGTAAGGAATGTTCATTATCCCTCTTTCCTCCTTTTCTCCTTCCCTCCATCCCTCGAAAAGTTTGCAGGAAATGTCACTTCTGACGAAAGCAAAAGTAACAAAAACATCACTGTTGTTCTTCAAGATTGGCAAAGCTTTTGCAATAATATTATTTTAATAACTTGGGTCAATATGGAAGATGTTCTGGATGGTGCAGGAAGGCTTGCACAGCGCTGTTATTTGTGAATGGGGCAATATTTCATCCGTAAATGTAGATAATAGTGAGGTAAGTAGCATGCTGACCCTTCCCAAGCCCTACAACTATACTTCTGATACTTCTGTAAAATAGTAAAAGAATGAGAATCATGTTTTCGTATTGTATCAATCATTTGCGCCCATAAGGACTTGACAATTATTTATTCAATTATATATAACGAATATATTCAAATGATTAAGTCATCTAGGTAGCAACCGATATCAACTACGCTAACGAAGCAAGCTAATCAATATTTTCCTGGGAGTCTGCAGATAAGTTAATTTGTTAAATACATGAGTATCGTCTCTGTTTTTGAAATCTCCAACAACGAATTCGTGCTTGTCTAGAGTACCTTGCCCAACCCACATTTCATCTCCACCTTCTACTCCTTTTGTTGGGTACTTTAACTACCTAACATCCCTAATTTCCTCGCTACCGTCCAAAGTAAGCCACATTGCCTTGGTGAGCCGTTCCTGTTGGGTACATAGACCTGTCTTAGTTAAATAGACCCCTTTAGTTTATGAGATGATGGTTCAAAGAGAAGGAGCAGCTGCTGTTAGGCTGTTAATTAACAAGTCCAGATAAGGCTGATCAGTAGAACGCAAGATTGTTTAAAATTGATTTGATCATTGAGATTAAAAGTAAACACTTGTATTTCAATCACAGAAAACGAAAAGAAGAATGAAGTTTTGATTTGATACGACTTTGAAGTCTCGTAAATGAAAATTGCTGTTGAATTTTCACGAGAACCTCTCAGATATTCCCTTTCGGTGTAATGGCATGTAAGCATTTGAAATAAAAGCTTCGGTGAAAACATTCTCGAAAACCAAAAACCAACTACACGTGTTGACACTATTGTTCTTCAAATTCACATAATAAATTCAGCATGAGTACAATACATGTTGACTTTTAATAAATACGGTTTTTGTATGTCATTATAATTAACACGTTTGCCATGACATGACCCCCGGTTTCGACGGTGTTTTCAAGGATAGTCAACGCCTTCAGGCATATTCAAGCTACAATCATTCTTCACAGACTTGTAATTTCCAACAGGAAATCTTTTCATCGAAATCATCGGAAAACTGTGATGTTCTGATCAAAAATACGATTATGAGAGACATCTTTAAGAAACTCAGGTATGATTCAATTTTTTTCTCATCAAATCGTCAACATAGTTGTTCAAATAATCCTAGCCAAATTATGTCATCGACATATTCCGGGATCAATTTCTCTTGTTTTTGGTCACTAATCACACTGTTGCTATTTTTCAAAATGGGCAACTAGCATATATTAAAGAATTTACAACTATTTTCACCTTTATGATCTTGTCGGAAGAAATTCTATGATTTTCATTCTTTCCTTCCAAACTTGGAGCGAAAAACAATGAAGGGCTGTGGTTTTGACCAGACGTTCCAGGTAAGCCGCTGTCTAGAAAATATGAAAAGTAGGATTGTCTGAGATTTTGTGCGCTAGAAAGCAAGTATCAACTAATAATTTGAATAGAATATAGAAAAAAGACTCCTTATTCAACACCATTAAGAACCCTCCCAGCAATTTGCAGGTAGGAGTTTAGCACAAAGGTATCAAGAAACGACACAGTAAGCTCTTTTTCAGAGAATATTTTGTTCAAATTTGAAGACAGTTCATGCTTAGACGAGATTCAGTAAACAAGAAGCTATGCAGAAAGGGCGCGGCCTTTAGTTTTATCAAAAGTTGATGAACACGTATTTGCAAAATACTTGTTGACCGTTCTTGAAACTGGTTTAATGCTATTCATATGGCCAAAGATTTGAAATTCAGTTTTTCACATCCCACGCTTTTATGACCAATAAAGACCATTAAACTTCACGAGATGGCAAGGCAAATCAAGTTGTTTATTCCATTTCTCAGTCATGGATTGGTGTTGAGGGCGGGAGTCAACTTGGCTCGAGGTTTTGCACAAGAAAAGTAAAAAACCAGATAAGGTGAAAGCCTGGCCTGAAATGTGATGTGAGGGATGTTAGTCACAAATACAAATAAGTGAGGTCTTGGAAAGGGATGGGTGTGTCCTTACTCGACATTTGCTGCTTCGAGCTCATATGAACGGTCTGTTTTCAAGAATACTGATTGCTTCATTACCAATTAAGATTCCTTCATTATTTAACTAGAATTAGGGCCAAGTTTAGATAAACCCAACCGGGTGGGCTATGTATTTGTTGCATCAATAGCAACCCACCCCATTCCTTGTCTCCCTATCGGTCTCGAGCCTATCTGGTCCATGCAAAGCAGCAGGCCCATAAATGGTATTCAAATGTCCATATGAGGAGCTTCGATTTAAGCCAGCGCTTTCATTTTGATAGCTGACAGAAGCAAAGAGCACCTGGTCTCGAAATGTGTTTAATCGTATGTTTTTCACTGAATAACCTGCTAGATTTCAAGGCAAAGTGCAAATCTTAAGAAAGCTGCAAAGATTTTCATGAATTATACATTACAAATCACACAAAAAGATGAAACTGTCGTACGTAAACAAAAAAAGTAATGTTTGATCACATTTTTGAGGACTGAATTTGCTAATCGAGTCAAAAAAAGCCGTGCAAAATGCATTAATCATTTTGTAGAGCCCTCTATCTGTCATCTGTAGAATACATTAAAAGTTAACAAAGAAGTCCGTGAATAAGTAGCTTCATTATTTTTGGATCTTAAATTCAGAAACCATATTTGTTCTCGCAATACTTCATCAAAGAAACTCTCCTTCGAGCCTAATTTTGCCACGCACAAATGAAACGAGTCATTGTAAACTTGCCGCCTAGACTAGAGGCCATCTGTTACCGGTCAGATCAAAGCATTTTCATGTGATCACTAAATAATGAATCATGACTATAGCTAATTTTGCAGGGAAATTTTGAAAATCAAAGCGAGAAAAAGTTCATGCGATCGACAAAAAATGAATCGCGACTTTAGTTTTGCAGAACACTTTGGCAAATGAAAATGGGATAAAGTTAAAGGGGTCATGGTCTGTGACACAGGCTACATAAAACTCGTCATTTACATTGCAAACAAGCATATGGTGTTCTAGTGCATTGAAAGCGCCATGTATCATATTTCTAGATAATATTTGAAATTTGAGTAAGGATGTTCAGATCAGGAGTGTTGTAAGGGGAAGGGGGGGTAAGAAGATCAGTCCCCTTGTTGATGTGAACTCATTTTAAAGAACTGATGTTTTTCCATGACCTTGGTTTTATAAATATGCATGCATGCAAAGATTGCGACCTGTGCACGGCAGGGACTTGGTGGGCTTGATAACTCTCTTAATAGCTTGATTAACTATCGTTTGCTCCAAGTATTTTTGATGATTATCTTTTAGGTGTGGAGGGGGCACATCGGCTTCCAAAAGGACGAATGAAGCCAACGATGAACCAAAGGATGACAACGAAGAATGCGGACGCGACGAGGGTCAAGAAAACGTAGAGCAAGCTGAAGAAAAGAAGTTATTAGTGGAGAACGGTGAAACGAGTAAAGAAGGTAGCGATGCTGGACATGATGAAGCAAAAGAAGAAGATGTAGCTGTTGTCGTAGAAGAGAAGAATGAGGCGAAGGAAGATAATAAGGAAGAAGAGAAGGTTGTAGAGTCGGGAGTTGATAATCATTGTGAAAGTATAGAACATGCAGAAGACGGAGAGGCAACAGAAGAAGGTGGGGAAGGAGAAAATCTGATTAAAGAAGAAAGAGGAGAAAAAGGGAAAGAGAAGGAAGGTAAGAAAAGCAAGAAAAAAGAAGGAAATAGGTGGACATGTGGACTGGGGAAGAAGTCAAGTAAAGAAAAAAGTGAAAAGAAGAAGAAAGAAGATAAAAAAGGAAAGAAGGACAAGAAAAGCAACGTTGATGAAGAACAAGAAGGGCTGCCAGAAAATGAAAAGAAGTTGCTCGATGGGGAAGATGATGTAAACGAAGAGACGGACAAAAATGAAGATAAAGAAAATGATGCAAAGGAAGAAGAGAAAAACGAATGTATTGGCGAAAGCAATGAAAACGACAAAAATGAAGAAGTTGTTGTTTATGTTACAGAAAGCGAGGCTGTGGTTGAAGAAACACATCACAGCGAGGCTAGCAGTGAGGAATGTTCAGTAAAAGGTGAAGGTCTCGTGAAGGGAATACGAGGCCAAGAAGCCTCGTTTCAGATACATTTGTTGGTGGATAATGTTTTTAGTTTCACATGTAAGATTCAAGATGCAAATGGAAACGAGGTCGCAGCAGAAATAGAACACGTAGAAGGCAGCACCCACAAAGCCACTTATCACCCAAGCACAACAGGCATACATATAATCGAGGCTCTTTGGAAAGGACAGCCTATAAGTGGAAGTCCGTTTCAAGTGGATATTGCAGAGAATGGGGACACTTAGTAGACGAACTGTGAAGTAAAATATTAGGAGGTGAAAACGGTTTGCTAAGAGTGAAAATTTTAGCAAAACATTCCACTATCAATTACTTTTAGCAGAACACTTAAGTCTGCGACTCAACTAGTTTTTTTAGTCAGAGGTAGAGAGGGCTTAAAAGAGTAGGAAACAAATTTGAAAATATCTTATAGAAAGAGTTTTATTCTGTACTTAAAAAACTTGCTGTATTTATTGTGCCAATATAGTTTTGCTGTTACCATAGCTGATATGATAAAATTAATGTAATTTGAATGTAGGATAGCTTAGACGTACATCTCCTCACCCAAAGTGTTGTTTTTTTGAGGCTCGTTCTCGACTCTGGTGAAACCTACAATACAAGTGTAGACACACACCAAAAACATGCCGAAAAGCAAACCTTCCTCACAAAACAAAAGAAAAAGAGCATGGCTGTGTCACAAGAGATAATATTTTTTTTCTTGGACCTTCCTCCAGCCAGGGCCGTAGAAAGGCAGCAAGGGCCCCGGCATGGAAATTGCGACAGCCCCCGATGGTTGGAGTAAACAGTGACATTTTGCCATTAAACTTCAACTCTCTCAACAGAAAAATACCCTATTTAAGAATAATAGAATAACTGTCATTTAAGAAGTGATTGTAACGCAAAAAAATTTCAGGCTCCTACGAGGTCAATGAACAATTTTTAGTGTTTAGACACTTACGGCGGGCCCCAGGGTACTTACCCCTCTTCTCCCCCCTCTCGACGGTACCGCCTCCAGCCAGCGACCGTGTGACCATAATGTTTTCCTAACTCTGCTACAATGATTTGTTCTACTGGGCAGTTTCATTTGGACTCTGTTGCCAAAGGAAAGGATTTGCAATTGTCATTATTGTAAATTTGATTTGATTTGATTGCAAAAATAAGGGTTGGGGTTACGATCAAGGCTTGTGATCAGTTTATAAATACTGTGGTGTGGCTAAGGTGATGTTTAAAAGCAGATGTATGTAGATATTTAAGGGATTAGTCTCCTACTCCTAAGGCATAACAAATTCTCGCCAGGGGTTATTGGGTCTAGTAGCCCCTCCGTACAATGGTGTTTGGTGCTAAAGTTTCCGATTTAGAGTGTCAAAATAGAAAGAAATAATTCATTATCATTTTTAACTAATGTGCATTCCTATTTGTTAATGTATGAAAGATTCATTTGAAAATACAAAACGATACAAAAATTAAAAACTTCTAGAAGTCAATCTATGGATTGAGGCCTATGGATACATCCTGTTTTACACCAGCCTCGTTTAGAACTGAATAAGGGAGAGGCTGGCTTGTATTTGCTTTCTCAGGAGTCGTATGGTCTTCTATAAAGTCACCACAAACTTTGCATGTCAGCACTTTTTCAATCCATCCAAAAAATCTTGCGAGCTTTGGAAATACTGAAAGCCTGTCCTCGAGCAAAACGAATATAATAAAATAAATACAAATAAGAAGATTTAGTAAGCCAATCACGAAGGATTTCATCTGCAAAATTGTATAGTTATCTCTGCTATCCAACGCTGTGTATGAAATCAAAATGGCGACAAGTGAAAGCAAGTCCAAGAAGTTGCCCGTTAGCGTTGAGCAAAAACGATCAAACCATTTTCTTTCGATGCTATCAAGATTTTCCGGTTCGCGGGGTAAATATCGTTCATAAGGATTGACTTCGACGACCAACAAAATATTAACTGCAATAAGAGTCACAACAAGTGGCCTTTGAAGGCCCCAATCTATTGGCATAAATGACAATATCACTGAGAGTAACATCCAACGAACTGTTAGGAAAATTATAAATGCAACATTCGGTAGGGAATGGGTTGGTACACCACCTGGCAAAAGAAGTTCGCCTAATTCGGTATTAATCGGATCGGGAAAGACTTCCTTCCAATACCAGTAATGCAAGGTAAAGGGAATGCCAAGGAAATACACGACTAGTCCAAAAATTCCGAAGATTTGTATGAACGATGTGAAAATGCATTGTTTCCAAGGTTGTGACGACATAAAACGTAATTTTGTAACTGGATCTTGTTTACAACTCAAAGTTCCAAGGCTCATGTTGCCTAGCGGAAATTGTAGGACAGACAATAAAAGCCAATATGACAGAAATGCTTTCTTCCATGCCGGTTTCTTCTGCACTGTTCCGGTAACAATTATATAGAAGAGAATCAGGCTACCGAGAAATAGCGGAAATGTAAAAATCAATACAAAGGCGCCCTCCCAGCCAAGTTGCTTTCCAGTAAATATATTGGGAAGACAAGCCAGGCCAGGGACGGGGGCATACATTATCTCAAACAAACGTAGAAGATATGACAGGAAAGATGGCCATACAAAATGGCCTTGAAGGAGAGCTTGTGTTGTCTGAATGTAGAAAATAAAAATCATGGTGGCGTATGGAGGCGAGCGAAGTTGTTGTAGGTACACAATCATGACAATGAAGACCATGAAGACGACAGATGCAGTTGATGAAATCCCGAGAAGGACAAGCAAAAACGTGATCAATATTTCCAACACTTGTCCATCGGCTATCGTGTGAACTAAATCTTGGTTCGTGCTGGCTTTGTGTTTGCGAACGAAGTAAAACGCCAGCACGAGAATCGAAGCCAAAAGTGCAATAACTACACAGATTGTTTGTTTTAGGCCCATCACGCACGGTGCACAGTGAAAAGGACTTTTTCGATAATATCCCTCTTGACATTGGGAGCACAAACGACCTGTATGTCCAACCACGCAAGGATCTGAGCATTGACCAAAACACTGCCGTTCTTCATCTGGGTTTGTCTTGTTTCTGCATGTCAGTTTACAAAGCGATCCTTTGCATGGAGTAAATCTAGAGATACTCGTAAAACACTTAATCAATGCGCGGACATTGTCTGGCGTATCAGGCCAATAGCCTGGCGGTACGACCATAGCTGAATTGTTAGTTGAATTGCCGCCGCCGCCAATGCAAATGCCTTGCTGCAGACATGACATGCATCTTGTCATTGCGTCACCGTAAAAGTGCTGTTTGCAAAAGCAGTCCTTAATTGTCTTCCCACCTGGCCTAGATGTTGAGTTATCCGAGCAACGTTCTTGTGTTGGCCTAACCGATCCAAGAGGGCAGTAAAATCCGGAGATACACGACTGCGGAGCATTTGCTGCTTCGTCGTTTGTTTCTGAAAGGGCCGTTCCAGCTGGGCAGTAGGCACCGGCCGGGCATAAATGAGGAGGTGCTGCCGTCTTATCGAGAACATCAGCCATTGGGTTAGAAGTGGATGTTCCCTCAAGGCAGTAGAAACCCTCTGGGCAAGCACCGCTAGGTTGCAGCATACTGTAATCACTACAATAGAATCCGGCTGGGCAAGGACTGCAGCCCAGGCCAACGTGCCCAGGTGTGCAACGTGAGCAGAAGTAGTTCCGTGGCAAAACAGCATCGACACCATAACCATTGATACAATCACCAATGAGATCGACTTTTTGTAAATAAGTGACAAATGTTATCCCAAATGGTTTTTGGCTCTGTCCCATGTGTATTGTCCCTATACCAGCAATCAGGTCCGTATGATCGAATCGGTATAAAAGCCGGAACGGGCAACTGTCAGTTGCGTACATGAGAACTGTCTTCTCGAACGAAACTACGAGCCTTTGGGCAATTTCGCTATAGTCGAAAAGTGGGATGTTTGTTACGAATAGATCATCGTATTTTGATAGAAGGCTGCCGAATTTATGGTCGATACTTAGCAAGCAGACCGTTTGGTGCGTTACGGCAGAAATTACGTGAATATGGTACGTCTGATTTACGATGTTTTTCAGCGGAGTTTCGGCGCAAAGCATGAAAATCTGCGAGCTAAGGTAATCGTTATAATTTGTAACTACCATGCAATTAGGGATAGTTATTTTATCTTTTTCTTCCAAGCTGTAATCATCCTTAATTTTATAATGAATCAATGTAGTCGAGATGTTAACATCGTTATGGCTCGCAACGAAAAACGTATTATCGCTCGTAAAATATATCACCCAAATTCTCGTTGATTCGGTTGCGTCGAAATCGTCCCATGACCAGCTCCCTTTGATCTCTGCTTGTGCTAATATACCGCTCATGTTGTACGAAAGGCGAGCCATGCCCGATATCTTGAATACTTGCAAAGTGAGGTAGTTCGTCGACAGCTCTTGGACTACGAGAAGAAGTTCGTTTTTCGGATCAATACCCGCCTGTATCACAAAAACTTTATCGGAGATACTCACAATAGAATGCAAATCAGGAGAGCTCGATTTCGTCACCGTGATAGCTGACGCCGAGAAGGCACCGTAAGGGGAACGATAATACGAAAGGTAGGCGAAGAATTCTCGGTTTGGCGAAAAAAATGCGAATGGATGCTCAAAATTGTGATTGATTCCTGCAGATGAGAAACTGTCTGCGATGAAAAAGCTGTATGTGTCAGCATATTCAAAATCACTACTTAATGAGCTCTCTTTGTTGCCATCACGATGAAAAATTCGACCACCATGTGAAAACAACCAAATGTCTTTGTTTTGATGGTTGACGAGGAGAAATGACTCAGCTGGAGTAATGCTCGTTGCAAGTGAGGGATAAAGGAGTCGTGACGCAATCAAAGCGGGTTGTAGTTCAGAACGAACGTTGAAAATGAAGCCGCGCGGGTCAGCAGTCGATGTTGGGACAATCTCGAAGAAGAAAATATCAGAAGAGGCGAAACCGAAGCGATTGATTGCAACACCTAGTCTCCAAGCTGAAACCGTAAATGCCGAAATTGGATACGCGGATTTACGGTCACTTATATCGAAAATGCGAGGCTCGCCTAAGATTAAGCAGGCGATAAGTGTCCCCTCAATAGATATACTACACGGGAAGTAAACAGCAGGATTTCTAGTTATCATATTGAACGTCATTACAATATCTTGTACTTGAAATCCGCCGCATTTATACATACGCAGCGATACCTTGCCGGTACAGTATATCGAGAAGTAACCGCGAAACGAATGCGCTTCTGGCGATATGGGAACAAACTTATCGAGAACTATCAACCTTTCGCCATCTCTTACAGTATACATCTGACCACTGATGGTTTCGTTGTTTGGCGTCAAAACACAACTCTCTGGCACGGCTTCAATTTCGCGACATGACGAAATTGGACAAAAATAGAGGCAGCTCTCTGAGAACAGATAAAGTGTGCTAAATGACGCTTGCACGTCCGTAACTTTTACATCGCTTTGTAGATCGCCAATTACGAGGTTACTTTCGAGAGAAATCTTCGATTCAGGCCAATTATTTGCATGTATTATCGAATAAAAAGGAGAGTTACGAAGCCATACAATAACTGTCGCACTTTTATTTCCGATTCGATTGAGTCGTAACTCTCTTTTATTATCGAAAGACGTAAATACTACTTCCCATTTTGTATCTTCAACCGAACTGCTACAACCATCGACAAGGCGAACAAGCAGCACCCTGTTGCGAGACTTGCATTGTAGTGAAATGATATATTTGAAATCGTCCACAAGAACAGCATTATGGACAGTTTTGCATTCATCTTTGAGTTCGTTGAAATCCAGTTTGGCGACAACACAATCATTAGGCCCACTCTCTTCTGAAAATGCAGCCGTTGCGATCAAATGCTCGCCGCTGATGCTCCATTGCACTAAAGTAGTGTTTGCTTTCGTCGTTGTCTCATAGGACATCGGAAAAGGTCCAAGGTTGGCTGGCTTATACAAATCATCTTCGTACAACTCTGGGAAATAAATATTGGCACAGACGAATACCGTTGATTGAATAACAAGGCATAGCTTAGCCAGTGACAGCCTCATCGTATTAACATTGTGCTCTCTGTATCGAAAATTGCCCCGGTCAAACACTTTCAAAAAAATGTACCAACATTTCAAAATAACTGCAGCAATCTGTGACAATATTTATCAAAACTTTCATAACTCTGTAATGTGATATTTTGAATGTTTTTTCAGGTGCAATAACGTAGCCGATTCAAAATGGTCTTTTAATCTGTACCCGTTAAAAGCAGCTACGATTATTCTTTTTAAAGCATTCCTGCCACCTGAAGTAGATCTTAATAGGCCTAAGATCAATTATAAACTTGATCTTGAAATAACCTGCTAAAAAGTCTGATCAAGGAGTCATTGCAGTTTATCAAAATTACGATAAGATGTTCGATTCTAAAGCGCGGAAGCGTAAACCAATGGTTAAGGCGCAGTTCTAAGGATTAGAAGGTCCACGGGTCGAGGCCAAAGTGCTGCCTGCGAGGGCAATCATTCTCCGCAGGCCGTTGAAACCGCAAAACTCTCCATCCTTCGGAGATCGGTGAATGGGTACTCGGGAAGAATTTTGATGTCATTAGGCTTAGCGCTCTACAGTAGTAAAGGAAAAGCTCCCAGAACCCTAATCTGGGCTAAAAAACAAATCTGCTTACTTGCTTGTTTGATTGCTTACTTCTTCGTCGTAAGAGAAACGCAAGCAACTCACGCTCAAAATACAGAACAAATATCGTTCCGATATTTAGATCCCAAGACGCTAAACCATGTAGCCTGTTAAACGTGGGCTGCCGAGAAAAAAAAATTGATTGGCAAACTAGCAAGACAAGAAACCTGATCACTCGTATTCCTCGGTCCTAAGTTCCGGATTTTCCATGGCACAACTGTTGCAAAGGATCATGGGAGGGTTACGTCAGATGCTATTGTAAAAGGAGCACGTGATATTCTGCTGTGCTTGAAAAGGGGCCTAAAAATTTACCAGAAAATTTTGTGACAAAATGCTCTTATAACAGCGCTTGAATGCCGGGATTAAAAAAAAACAATTTTTCAAGCACAGCAGGTCAGGTGCTCCTTCGCAGTGACATCTGACGTCACTTTCCGATGATCCTAAGAGCCTATAAAGGCGATCTGTTAAACTCACACCTTGCGAGACTGGAAAATATTTGTTTGTTAGGTTTATAAACAATAATTAAATTCATCAAATTGTTAAGTAATGATTAATTTCAATTGATAATAAATCATGGATATGAATCTACAATTATTTCAAATTTACATTTAAATTAGTTAGTAGTAGGTTCAAGTTCTAAATTACACGATTTGCAGCTAGCTGGGCAGTTTTCCGCCATCCATTTTTGATTTCTTCCACATTCATCCGTTTTGCCCCATGATTCGCAATTAGGGTGCTGGTTTTGACAGTCTAAAAACCAAAGCAATCATGACCTTTCAAACAATTATCAATTTTAACCAAAACCCCTTACATTAAGACACAATCTAGGGGGACTTTTGGGAGCATAAAATGCGTCACTCTGCTGTGCTGGAAATTTCAGAGTACAATCAGAAGGGGCCTGACCCCCTCCAATTCCTGACACGAATCTACTCAGATAATGAAATGCATAGATTTCTCCTTTCTCTGTCCCCAGGTCCTCCATCCCTGCCTTAAGAGCTTGTATCACAAATAACAACAACTTAACAACAACAAATATTCTGTGTCTGCCATAGCCGGAAAAGACATGCTGCATTGAGTTCTAACTACGGTAGCCACTTACATAAATATTAATATACATGAACAGATAATCTATAATATAGAGATAATATGTCGTAGGCTATTGAAGCAGAAGAAAGTTAATTAGAAATTAAGGAGAGGAAGGTGATTTTTGGCGCTTAATTCATTCACTCCCGGTGTAAATAGAGCTATACAGTTACAATTAACACACTTCGCAAGTTTCCCAGGGGGTACTAAAACTGCTGAATTGAAGCCAGTACTTACGTGCAGATATTGAAAGCATTAGGCCCTGTATGAAATCATTAATTCTTGTTGAAGGCCATTCAGGCATGCGGCCCGTCCAGGAACGAATAGATTGAATATTCCAACAAGCACGTAATTGGAAGGGGAGGAGCTTTCAGAATCATATAATTCTCGCAGCTATAGCTCTGTTAGTAAATTTACAGCATCATCGAAGGGCAACCTTGAAGGGCAACCTTCGTGGGTTCGAATCAACGAACGGTCGGAACCATGAAACGTAAGCGGTCAGCCAACTCAGCTGTTCATCCTTCCGAGGTCGGTAATAAGTACCCAGTTTACTGGGGTAAAAACTGACAGTGTCCCCAATTAGTAGAAATGCTAAATACCCTGACACGTAAATAAAGTCTATTATGATTATTATTATTATCATCGAATTTTGTGAGCGGCGAAAGAAAATAGATAGATACAAAAAAGCTTCGTCGTCAATGAAACAGGGTAATACAGAGCGGTAAAGTAATATATATATAACCAGCTTTGAATCCAAAATCTCGTGGGAGCAACAGCAGGTGCAGGTTTAGCCAATCAAAACCCATTCAAGACAATTATGTTAACCGGACTGTTTTTACTTTGGGTAATATACAAAGAAAATATTTTCAGTATTCAAAATGCGTTTTACTCAAATTCACGTTATTTTTAATTTGGATGGTACCAGGTTTGATTTAAATTTATACATTATTATATCTAGATTACATATTATTACTAATAAATCTATCGTCTAAAGTCTGAAGTAATTCAAGATGTAAATATTATTTTATGAGAAAATGAATTTGAAAGAGAACGACGAGACAAAATTCTAGTTAAAAAGAGAGAAGACAAAATTTCACTACCGAACGAGAGATGATTGCAAATGAATTGAGAATGGGTCTAGCAGCAATGGAGTAAGGAGTTGTTTCTTGTCAAAACAATAAAATCACGGTCTGCGTCTGGTATTTTATGATCGATGGGCTGGATCGCAGTCATATCCCACTTGTCACAGGGGGGAGCTGCCTGCTTTGCGCTGGGAGGACAACAATACTTTTGCCCCCTGAAACAATCTCTCTCTGCCCAGCTAGAATGTTCATTAGTACAGGCGTTAATGCAAATACCCTGCGGTGGCCATTTAGACCCTAAGAGAGGTCGATATCATTAGCAAAATAAAAAAAAACTTACGTCTGCAAGCTCTGCAGCAATTTTTCCACATCCATCCTTTGTTTACCTGACATTGTTTTCGTTTTGCCCAAAATTCACATTTCTCAAATTTGTTTTGGCATGATCCTTTATCTGCAAGAAAATATCCATTTAAAGCTTCCACGCCCCGTCAAAATAAAACTTTACGATAGCATCTAATGCATCTGGTCAGATTTCAAGGGGGTTCTACGATCAATGACGTTCTAGCAAATAAGCCTCACTAATGTTGAATTACACAAAAATCCAGCTCTTGAATGCATTCACCCCTCCTTAGATTGATTATCCTACATTTTGAACAATTTGAGATTAGAATACCCTTGCATTTGTTCTTATCTCAGCATATATTTTCCTACAACAGCATGAAATAAGATATTTATAAAACCAATGAGGAGATAACAGTTTTGCATGTCATTTGCAGTAACACGTTCAAACTAAACACAAATCCTATTTGAAGGAGACTCATCAGACTCTGACTTTAGCTCTCCTAACCTCCTCGCAGAATCGAGGTCGTTCGATTTACGTTCTGAGTGGATAGTTTGTTGACATCTACATCTACACAGGTTACTCAGCAACCTCAATGTCGAGAGCTCTGCTGATGAGACATAACCAATAGGAAATTCTCTAGGCAGAACGGAATTAGCTTTGCTGCGCACTGATGCTGCGCACTGATCTGTGTCTGCTGCGCACATGGAGCCTCGTTGCGAAGAAAAGGCAAGGAAGAATTATATAGAAATGGTTATGTGGTGAAAAAGGCTGATTGTCTTTTGTCCATTTGTCTTATCTTGGGTCGTTTTTATTTTGATGGCAAATTGAGTATCAGTGTCTATATTAAATGTTTTGCAATAAAAAGCTGAATTTAAGCCAACATTAAACTCTTACCATAACATGATTTACAGCAATGTTTTTTCATCCATGCTTTGTTCAAATCACATTCTCCAATAGCTGCCCAGTCTCCGCAACTTGGGTTGTGATCTTGGCAGCCTAATAGAAAAGGACAGCGTTTTTGATTATGCATTAGATTTCATCACATTTGGTGAAATCAATAAGCAAAGAGTACAGTTGTCGTTTGAATATTGAGTAGCTTGTGATTGCGCAGCAAAGGAGTCATTGCAAAGCACTGAAAGGGTGCTTAGCCTCCTGGGTGCCTCCAGGATGCCTATCCTCCAGGGTGCCTAGCCTCCCTCTTAGATAAATCAAAGTATCGTCATTTTAGTGGGTGTTAGGTTCAGAAACATGGAGATGAGAATGCTTGAATATTTTTAACAGTAAATCATGTTAACATGAAAACATTAGACTCCAATTGATCTCAACCTCATCCCCTTCTCACCTGATCTCATCTTGCTGCAAAGGATTGGCTTTCAAAAATAAATCCATTTCAGAAAGAGGTCTAATATCAATCCATATTTTCAATACTTCCAAATAATACTGTATTTCTTCTCGAAGTATCGGAAGTGGGAATTTTTTTAATAATAAATTTTCCTCCGTGAAAACTATAGGATGGTTGATGGATTGCTTGATTTAGCGATTGATTGATCGATCGATTTATTGATTGAGCGATTGATTGATTTATCGATTCATTTATTTATTTGATAACGTATCTTATATCTATAGATAACGCAAATGTCGATTGCAAACCTATTAATAAATAAAAAGAATTGTGGATGAAATAAAAGAAAATAAATAAAACGCTATTTTCAGCAGAATAAATAAATGCTAGGTACAGCAAAGTTTTTCACAAACCTTGTTCATTTGGAGGACACTTATGTTCATCAAAGTAAAGATCGTCAATTGCGATATCAGACAGTTCACCAATCCCTCGCTGGGCTTCGAAAACAAGCTGAAAATGAAGGAAATCATGGTAGTCTCCTCAACAACTCAAGAAAAAAAGGCGAAATGTAAACTACTCTTAGACACTCATTTCATTTAAAAAAGTTTCATTTATAAATTTGAAACTAGGTATTTATAAAGTGTTGACTAATTTAAATCAACTATAACTATCTTAATAGAATAACAAAGGTATGATATACAATCAAACAATAAAGTAATGAAATATGATAAAGATACAGCTGAAAAACTTCAGGTACACATGTAAAACTTGAGGTTTTGAATAAGTTGATCAATTTTGACATTTTTTCTTTAATCATCGAGGTTTTTGCAGAGAACAATTCCTCTGAACGACGAAGCACTCTCTCTCTCTCCTTCCAAAATTCTCAGAGTTTAGTGTTAGAAGCCTAAATGGATAATTAATAACCAAACTATTTCCTTCCTTATACAGGATTTTCTTTCATTTGGAAGTCATTGAACGGCGTTAAAACATTCAGTAAATGTCAAGAAAATTCAAAACATATTTCATTATTCAAGGTACTTACTGAGAACGATTCGTTTAAATCTGGGAGATTGACAGCTGCGTTTATCCAATCATTTCCTTGATGTCCGTTCTTCCTGAACAAATTGATCATTTGGTTGGATTTTGTTTTCACAGATAGGTCCAAATAGCCAATGTGCTTACCATTCATCATGTAATAAAAAGTGAAGCAATGCTCTATGTAATTCGGCATGAAATCCTTGCTGATCAATCTTGCAACTTCGTTTGGCCATCGCGGAGGAGATCCCTCAATGTAGGCGTAGTAACCTAGTCAAATGTGAATGACGTAAATGCCAGAGCAAACTGATGAAAGTATGTTTAGGTGGGCGAATGGATTATGATTATGGATAAAGGATTGTCAATAAATATAGTGCTTATGATTGGTAACAAGGATGGGAAAGATGTTCAGTATAATAGAAACTGTACAGGTAACTCGATTAGGTAACATTGTGAGTAAGGATAAGAAAAATCAGCAACTAGAAGAGTGTAAATGGATTGGTTTGGGAAGGGAGGGAGGAAAGTGATGCTGAAAAAAAGGAAGATGAATAAGAAGAAGAAGAAGAAGAAGAAGAAGAAGAAGTTGAAGAAGAAGGAGAGGAAAAAGAAGAAGTAGAAGAAGAAGGAGAGGTAGAAGAAGAAGTAGAAGAAGAAGTGGAAGAAGAAGAAGTAGAAGAAGAAGTGGAAGAAGAAGAAGAAGAAGAAGAAGTTGAAGAAGAAGGAGAGGAAAAAGGAGAAGTAGAAGAAGAAGGAGAGGTAGAAGAAGAAGTAGAAGAAGAAGTGGAAGAAGAAGAAGAAGAAGAAGAAGAAGAAGAAGAAGAAGAAGAAGAAGAAAAGGAAGAAGAAAAGGAAGAAAAAGAAGGAGAAGGTGCTGACGATGAAGAAGAGGATTATACAAGAAGAAGAAACAGCACAAAGTGTTGCAGAATATCGCAGAATATGGCAAATTGCCTCAAAGAATTATAATGCAAGAAGTTTCCATTGCTCTAGGATGTGTAATAATAGCATACAATCAAAAATTATGCATACAATAGATAATATATATTCACTTTATTTAAGTGTGTTTATATCTACATATATCCTTATGTATATTTACATATATCCTTGGGTTGCCCCCCTGAAAACTAAAGCCATAGCACCCCAGTCTAACGCTCAACGCTTGCTTGATATTCAGGCCAATGGTGACCGAGAGCTGGGATTCGTGGGCAAAAGCATTTACCGGGAGTCTGATGGAGTCTAGTCACTGACCAGTTTAATTAAATATGGACGTTAAAATTGTTGCTTTTACTCCCAAACGGTTATCCGTATTTCTAGGCAGATTATTAGAGATGGAAGCATTTCAGACAATGTGTCTGTTTTCGTATTTGTGTGTCGGCTTTCATGACTGCAATTAACATCTTGCTAACCAGGGGATAACCACAAGATCGAAGAATTCCAGATGCTCTATCAAAATGCGTTGTTTTAAATACGACTGAGCTTATAACCTGACAATTTTCAACTAGATTACGTGTAACTGGAAAATGGATTACAATCGTTAAGTATCATTAGTAAATAACACGTATACTGGGTCATACGGCTGTACAAAGACAGTTAAAATCACAACGAAGACTAGCAAAACAGTAACACTATGTGCGTAGCTGTCATAGCCATTTGGTCTAAGATTCCGCGCTGAGAGGTCACGCCGTCTGCTAGTTTATTTATAGTAGCGTTTGCTCAAATACCTTACACACCTTCAACTCGTTTCATTCAATGCTGAGTAAATAGCCGAGTACGCAGTGCAGCTCTACAACTCTAGCTGATAAAAATTATGCATTTGGGTGCCATATATAAATCCATTTAAAATTGGCTATTAAGCATGACAGACCTACTTGCAGAATCGTTTTGTTTTCAGTCATAATAATCACCATTAAGACAAGAGCCTAGCGCAGTTTTACAACTCTAGTTCATTAACACTATGTGCTTCGTCGCTTTATTCGAATTCCTTTTGATATTTCCTGCCAAGAAGGAAAGCAAAATGACAATTCGATCGCGGGCCTACTTCTAAAATCGTGTTGTTATCAGATCTAGTCGTCACAATCTAGTTTTTCAAAGCTAAATATTTGAGCAGGACAATGTGACATAGACATAGTCATTCAAGTTTGCAAATAATGCTACACAAGAGTAGAGTGCAACGTCACAATGGCTATTGCACTAATTGTAGAGTTGATTTGGCTGCCATACCCACCACTTTAATATCATATGCTAGCATGCAATTTATTAAGGCTTTTACGGGGTTTCAGACTGAATCAAAACTATCTAAATGTACCCTTTCTTCCACGGAGAGGCCTTTTAGTGGAATAACCTTCAACGAGAAATGGTTATCTCTTATAACAGGGATGTTGCTCCCTTCAATATCAAGATAACCTCCGTTTTTTTGAAAGATTTTTCCCTCCATTTTTGTCGATTAACCTACCCCCGTGCAATCTGAGCAGACGCTTGTAAGATAACTGCACACCTGTACAATAAGGGGGGGGGTGGAAAGGCTAAAAGTATGTTACCGTCTCCAGTTGTGTGGTCATGATCTGGTCCTGTCCTTAGTGTTGGTGTTCCTCCACTTCTTAACTCCCAATCAAAATCATCACTGGTGCCCTGTTTCCACATCCCCCAACCGTCTTCAAAGTTGGTATCATCTGGCTCTGCGAATAAAACGCGGGAAATGCGAGAAGATAAAACAAAATGATCGAAATTCTCTTGGCTAAAACGTGGCTTGCTACAAGTCTGAGTTGTGACTAAAGCTAGGGCTAACGACTTCTGTGAAGGAGCAGAAAGATCTCTGTGAAGGAAGAGAACAATAAATAAGCGTTCTAACATGCAGCCTTAGCCCTAGGAATAACTCAGAACGAATACTGATAGGAAGTCAAGGCTACAACCAACTAGATATTAAGTATCAAGTATCATTGCAAAATCACTTCTCATTGAGCGAGCTAAAAGATAGAAAGAAAATAGAGGAAATTTGTTCGTTGTCAGGCAGAAAGTTTACTTTAAAAGAGCTATGCTTCAGACTTGCAATGCCTCCTGTTATGGCAATTACTGAGTACCACCACACTACAGCCCAAATCAGCATATTTACCTTTAAAGCACCTTTGCAATCTGCATACATCTTTTTCCGTGGCATTCCCTTTGCAAGGTAAACCCCCATTTTCTGGCTTGGGGTTGTCACATGCTCTGCCCCTTTCTCGCGTTCCTTCATCGCAAGTCTTGGAACATGCACCCCAGCTTCCCCAGTTGCCCCAATGTCCGTCAAATTTGGCTGGAAAAGAAGAGTGAAAATAACTTTATTATTTGTTTAACACTGAAGACCGAAATTACGAATTCAAGATTTCCTTTTGCATTTTGTGGTCCTTCGTACAGTTTTTCGTGTTATTAATAACACGCCTCAGTAAAGTCTTATGGTAATTAAAGTACAATAGAATGCAACTTGCATTGTTATATTTTATATGGATACAAAAATATCCCCAATTATCGCTGATGTTGATTAAGACATACACCCTTTCCAGGGATGAAAGGGTTAAGAGCACACCCTTTAGAGTATCAAGTCTGCATCAGCTAGATGAGGCAAATAAACTTTCTTACTTTGACAATCGGTTGCATTGCATGGTTCTTGCAATGTTTCAACACCGTAATCATCAGCCTTGCCGCATTTTGCTTGGTCTTCTGAAAAACAATACCTCTGACGATGATGCACACAATTGCCAGACCAATCTTTTTCACAAGGACCCCAATGGCTCCAGTCACTCCAAATTTTTGATTTTGCTAAATAACAATTGAGCAACTGTTAAGCATTGCTTGAACATGGTGAGACGGGACAATATTCACAATGTCTTGCGGAACTCTGAAGATAATGGGAGCTCAACCTCACAGTTAAAGATATTCAAGATAATTGAGAATTGAACCTCTCCGCCAGACCTATTATCATCATATAAAAGTATTCACCTTTGCGTTTCCAAAGGGACAATCTCGGAATATTATCACCAGGGCAGAGGCTAGATGTCCTGTTTCAGGAGGGTGTCTACGATGAATTTGCCGAAAAAATGGGCGTATAATCCTTTATTTGCCGACAAATTAGTTACATTTGCCGACGAAAGACTCCTCCATGGCCGAAAACGCCTCATTTGCTAAACACAATGTTTTCCCTTGGGGGGGGGGGGGTGCCACAATCCCCCTTATCACACTGTAGCTAAACCCATGATTAACACTATAGATAGCAGCAAAAAGGATTCCTTTCGTACTGTACCTTTCTAATCAATTGTCTCGTAATTTACAATTTTTTGCCAGCAATATAGAAGCACTTTTAGGCTAATCAGCTATTCTGATTAATTAAATAGAATGAAACCTTGAGCCAATTGGCAATAAGTTTACTAAAATTCTAAAAGCACTGGGACTCATTACAGGAAATAAAGAGCATCGGGTCGGCATTCTGACAATGGAAGCTGTAAAGCGTGGTATGATAAACTTTTCAGTTAGCTAAACCTCCCTCCTTCGTACCTATTTCCAAGTCTGGGACAGGGCAAGCTCCTTCGTCGCGCGTTATACAAGTCACTAAAGAATGATTGGATGGTAAAATAGGCTCAACTAGTTCAGAAGCACCTTTTCAACCTAAAAAAAGTCGGAATGAGGCGTGCATTTGATACATTCCCTGGTTCTGCATCCCTAATGAAAAAAAACGACAAGAAATGGACATAGAAAATGAATTCAATGACTCACAATGACATTGGTACGCTTTATTCAATTCTATGATGTCCAAATTGCTTAATTTCTTTCCACCTATTGGCTTGTTAGGATCGAATTTATCTCGCATTGTATCTTCGCCGTTTCTCGAGAATGCTGTGTTGCCATATTGCATGATAGAATCAAAATCATAATCCGTATCATGAACATCCGCTTCGTAAGATTCAATCTTCTCGAAATTGCTTTCCATGCCTGTTAAAATAAATTTTGAGTAAATAAATTAAAAAATTGGACATTATAATTTTTATATTAGAAAGTTCCAGGTTATTTGAGTACATAGACATGTTATCAATCTCAGGAATCTAGTACTAAAGAGTCTCTAAATCTTCTTAGCAAAATTAAACAAACTCTTCGAGAATTTGTGAAAGTCAGGTACAAAGTCTTCAACCGAAGAGAGCGTGCAGCTTTCTTTGGTCTCACAAAATTGTACCCTGGCTAAAATCTTTAAAGTTGAATTGCAAAAGAATGAAATGAAATAGAAGCAAAATTAGAGAAAAATTAGTGCAAGTGCGTTCAGTTTTCGCAAGATGTTTGAAATTTGACATCCATTACCTGATCTGACATTTTCGTTGTAAATATTCACAAAACTGTCTCTGTCCATTCTACTTTGTTCATGAAAGAAACCTAAGGAAAGAGTCAAGAAAAATAATTTGTATTTTGAAAGTACAGTGACAAGTAAATTCACTCAAATAGAACGACTTAAATCATTTACGTAAACTTTCATCAAGTCACTCATCCATTCGTTCAAACAAGCATTCATTCAATCACTCGTTTATTCACTATTTCATTCATATAGAAATTCAGGCATTCTTTCATTTGTTAGACCTTTCTTTCATTCATTTAATCATTCAATCGTTCAAACAAGCATTCATTCCTTCATTTATTCAGTCATTCATTCATTTTAACATCAGAGACTTACATATATTCGTAAAATCATTAATTAATTCGTGAGTTCATTAGTTTTATCGTTAATGCACTTGTTAAGTTGACATCTATTAATCATTCCATCAGTTGATCAATCATTTTATCAATCTATTCGAACATCAATCAATCAATCAATCAATCAATCAATCAATCAATCAATCAATCAATCAATCAATCAATCAATCAATCAATCAATCAATCAATCAATCAATCAATCAATCAATCAATCAATCAAATCATTTCATCAATCAGTTCAATCATTCCATCAATAGATCAAATCATCTTATCAACCTATTCAATCATCCCATCATCAATTCAATCATTTCATCAGTCAATTCAATCATTTCATCAGTCAATTCAATCATTTAATCAGTTAATTCAATCATTCCGTCAATCAATCAAATCATTTCATCAATCAATTATATCATTTATTCAATCAATCCAATCATTGATTACCCAGTGCATGCATTGTTTCATGCAAAATCAAACTCTTTGTCAGACACATGTTGCCAAGGGACAATGAAGTTGGGTTGAACGGCTGATAGCTCCTACCAATGTCGGAAAAACATCTGCAAAAAAACGAGAAACAAACTCTTAAATTATATTTGATTTGTAGCATATAAAATTACTGCTTACCTTTTGATGATGGTTAATGCCAGAAAAGCTAAATAATGAAAGAGAGACCCTCGTTTATTCCAGGGGCTATAACACAAAAACACTAAACAAAAACTACGCCTAGGTACACATTACGGAAAGCTGTGAGTAAACGATGGTTTGGTAATAATAGAGATGTTCATACGCATAAGGCCCTTTCATTATTTTGAAAGGCGCACGAGAAGATGATGATAATCAGAAAAGCATCACAACTGGTCGTGTTGCAGCATTTAACCCTTTCACCCCCGGTCATTGTTCAGCCATGTAGCAGCATCAAAGGCGTTTTCTCTGACTGCAAGGGTGTAAAAGAATTGAAAATGTTGGATCGCAGAATCTTGACAAATGTTTAGAAACAGATATATCCTGATATTTAAGGTATTAGTCTCCAAGAAATATTTATGGGATAAGTCTCCCCTTTTAAGAAATAACTTATTCTCGCTGAAGGTTATTGGGTCAAATTATCCCTCCTGGATGAAAGGTTGAGGTGCTTTTACCACGCATGGATTGAAATAAACACACATACCCAACTCCTCGATAAATCTTGATCCAATTTTTATCGCCTGGGATTTTTCGTCTAAACTTCAAACAACTCAGTTCTTCCAATTCCTTGAACGCCTCTTCAATCTGCGGTGTTGCAGCCACTGTAAAAATTATTTGGAATGAATTTGGGATTGCATTAAAAGGCATGGACATGGTCATTCATCCCAGGGGTGGCGCCAACGGGGAGGCATAGGGGGCTGTAGCCCCCTGTCGGGGAAAAATTTCATGTCCGTAGGGGAATTTATTTTTAACAGAAAATTGTGTTCTTATGCTAAGAAAGGTACCCTTTATTCGGTTATATAGCATAACTGCCGGGGAACCAACCCCCCCCCCCCATCGGGCAAATCCTGGCGCAATCCCTGAATCATCCTGAAAAGTACTCCTGAACACTCCCCAGAGTATGAAAACCTTGGATAATGAACAGGGCAAACATAACCAGTTACAGGACTAAAAATCAAGCGGGATGAGTCACTTAGGCGCAGGGATGTCACTCGAAGGGGTATAAGGGGTGTCTCCCCTTCTCATATATGAAAAGATCGTCTTCTTGCAGGTCAAAAATGGGCGCTGCAAAAATGTTTTAGCTACAAAATAGGTTTTCCTTACGGCTCAAGCAGAGAAAAGAGTGATATTTGCAGGGCAAATATGCTATCACCCACGCAACACAGTGCATATAGTGATTCTTTCTTCTTTCAACCTGGCTATGCATTTCCGCTTTTCTTTAGGCATTCATTTTTCAGTTTATTCTAAGAATTGGAGTCACAGAGGACACTGGACCTCAAGAGTTCCAAGCTCATCCATTGTCAAAATTCCCCTTGAACAAACTAATCTTCTAATGACAGCAGCATGAATCAATATCAAAATAGGCTTGGAGAGGGCTTGATTTTGAAGAAAAGCAATTTTGTTCGAGTGTGCCGCGGTTTAAAGATACCAAAAACGACATATAAACGACAACAATCCGACAAAAGAGCGACATAAAAGCGACAAAAGTGCGACACAAAAATACAATAATGCAATTAAAAATGACGCCGAAACGACCATTCTACGAAACCAAAAAGACACCAAAGCAATACTAAAACGATAATAATGCGACACTATTACGACACCAAAAAGATACAAAAATAATACCAAAGCGACAAAAATACGACAAAAAATTGACATCAGAGCGATAAAAAGGAACCAATACAACACCAAAAGAACATTAGAGCGAAACCAAAATGACATTAAAACGGCAATAATGCGACACAAATACAAAGCGAAAAAGATACAAAAATAATACCAAAGCGACAATAATACGACAAAAAATTGACATCAGAGCGATAAAAAGAAACCAATACAACACCAAAAGAACATCAAAGCGAAACCAAAATGATATTGAAACGGCAATAATGCGACACAAATACGAAGCGAAAAAGATACAAAATTAACACCAAAGCGACAATAATACGACAAAAAATTGACATCAGAGCGATAAAAAGAAACCAATACAACACCAAAAGAACATCAAAGCGAAACCAAAACGACATTAAAACGGCAATAATGCGACACAAATACGAAGCGAAAAAGATACAAAATTAACACTAAAATGAAAGAAAAATGAGATCAAAGCGATGCCAAAAACGACAAAAAGTGACAATAGAAGCACACCAAAATGACACTAAAACGACTTCAAAGCGACTATAATGCCATGAAATAACAACACAATGATGATATCAAAGCGACAACCGCACGAATTAGAAGTGATGCCTAAACGCAATAAAAGCGACACTATGCCGATACTAAAATGACATCGAAACGATACTGTAGCATGACCTACCTCGACTAGCATCAATTTCATAAGGAACAATTTTTGACACCCATAGTTTTTCAGCTCTGCGCACCATGTTACGTTTTCCACTCTGCAACATTCTCTTAGCATAATCTTTAGGATTCATTGATTTTCTGGCTTTTTCATCTTCTCTTGTTTGGTTAATCTGCGCTTTGTCAACTTTATCAAGCAGCATGTCTCCTTGGTACGGTTCAACACCAGTCACTGAAATTCAATAACACAATGATCAGCCCCAGGGTTGCAACCAGGGCATTTTTACTACAACTACTAGGGGCTGTCCCCAAGCAGGCCCAATGTCTTCCCCAGTAGTGAGTAGCAGAATCACAGAATTTCCCCTGTAGTTTGGGTCATTGTCAGTTCCCATTTACCGATGTATCTCTTGACAATCAACTTTTGAATTGAATTTTCAGTACTTTTGAGTACCTTCGAAAATTTATCAAAAAAACCTGGATAATCACTCTTCTAGGCCATTTTTGAAAACGTTCCCCAATAGTGAAATTTTCTTGAAAAATGTCCTGGTTGCAATCCTAAAAACGTAGGATCAGAGGCGCAAGGAATTTGGGAGGGCGCTACCCCCCCCCCTTTTTTTTAGAACTCACTCAGAAAAACCTATTAGCAGGAAAAATCACCATTGGAAACTTATTTTGGAAGGTGATTTCTGCACGGCCAAATATTCTTGTGGGACAAAAAATGAATCTTGTGGGGATAATTGTCACCACCAAAGACAAAAAATACGGGGTGGCACCCCTGACCACATGGATCACCTTCACTGTAATGGCACATTCCCCCTGCAACCCCCCTTATTGTCTTGATAAACACTAATGACATCGTCAGGTAAGTTAAATAACGATTTGATACAAAATAACTTCAATAAAAACTTACATCGATTAGCATCCATCAGATGCATGAACGTATTTTCACTGTTGCTAAACACTGCAGTCAGTGGCAAGGAATCCGGCATACTTTTTGATGCCTCTGATTTGTCATTTCCTTTCGGAACATCTCCCTTTCTATGTTGCAAAGAATCAGCTGAAAGCATTGAAAACGTAGCAAATTAATCGGATGTTATACAACTCTGATGTTTCCAGCTAATATCATCCTAGCTCTGAAGACACAAATGTGAAATAGGAACTTGATGATTAACGATAACAGGAGAGGATCTTTGGGGTGCCATAAACAAAGTTAAAAGTGACAGTTTACAGCCTGTTCTTTGTCATGGCCGCTCTAACGACTTGGCACTCTCCCGGTTCCTATGAGTAATAGCATATGGCAAGCTGCAGCCATATGTGGCGCTCAGAACTACAGACCTGGTATCCATTGATACTCCTTTGTAGGGAGAGGCACAATTAGTTGAATGGCATATGGCAAGTTGTAGGCACAGATTGGGCTCATAACTAGACCAGGTAGCCATTAATGATGCTGGGTAGAGAGGCATAATTTTGTGTAAATCTTGTGAAAATCATACCAGAACCATCACACCAGAATTAACTATTTTGCTTTCAAGGGTAAATTTCAAGAGGTATTTTGTTTCAATCTCAATAATAACAACTGTGCTAGAAGGTTTAGCACTGAAAAGAAAACACAGTGCATGGGCAATGATCCAAAACAAACTAAATTCCGTAGTTGCATCAATAAAGTTAAAAGAACCCCAAACATTAAAATTAAGCAACTCTCTAGAGCCAATAAGCGCTGAAATCAAAAGAGCATTAGGACATAGGAGTAGATGGCCCTGGTTTTTATACAAGAAGTGAGAGTAGCGAGATAAAAAAAGCCAAAAAACTAACAACCTATTGATAAATGCCTTACCAGTTTCTCGTAATAATGCTTGATCTCTCTCATTCATTATCCCTTCTAGCTCCTGTCCATTTATACAATTGAATACTGAGACTAACACTGCTAGAGCTGCTACTTTCAAAATGGACTCCCTTACGGCTTTTCGCCCTCTATTCGGCGCCATTTTTTCCATGCGGTGTGTTACAACGTTAAAACTCGAGAAGTCGACAGACCATGGCAAAAACTGTAGTTTAGTTCTGGTTAAAATTCGCACTTAACATGTGTTTGCTTTAATCATAAACAAATCTGACCTTTTTGCGAGCAAAATTATTATCAAGCAGGTGAAAAACAGTGACAGCTTGCTAGCCCGTGTACTTATCGTAACTTTGCCATCAAACTTATTGACCATCGAGTTATGTTTAAGCCATAACGCAACCAACGCTGACTAATGTCTAGAAATGGTCGAAGCCAATTAAATACCATGGAAGCACTACCAATGGCGCTGAAACCACCTGAATATTAAGCATTTGATTTTAAAGGTGCACTATAACCGTTGCGAATTATAGCGCTAGGATTTATACGGCAAAACCATGGCGTAATAGCACGATTGATCTTGGCGGGAAAATTTATTTTGAAAATGGCGCCTCGAAGCAAGATCAATGCGTGGGAAAATTCAAGGTACAGCAATATGGGGTTATAAATATCCAGTATAAATTGGGGGTGGCGTTGATTAGCTTTATTATAAATGGGGCAACAATTCATGAATTTAAATAAATGTGGCTACGTATACGGGAGTTAGAGAAAACCCCAGAATTAACCCCCACCCACAGTATATGCTCCTCCCCTCTTATAAAACAACATGGAATAAGTTCCAATCCTGAAATTAACAATCATTAATCATCAAAATCAATCATCAATCACCAATCATTAATCAAAAGGCTCCCACACATTCTAACAGAACCCTACTCTTGAATCAAAAATATTGTTTAAACATAAAAATCATTGAATTACATAACAATCTTATCATTAATCAACCCTAGCCATAAACCAACCCTTATCATAAACTAAATTATACCTAGACCCAAAAACAAACCGGGAAATAGCCTTTAAAGTGACACTAACATGAAAGTCCATTCATTTAAACATTGAGATCTCGTCCACATAACCAATGCATAAAATTGAATTCAATTTTACGTTGTAGATACAACAGTCGAAAGAGTCACTTGAAGTTAAGGAGATGAAACAAGCGCCAAAAGGGCTTACATTAATGAAAATGGAATGCTGGGCTGTTTCACCAGGGCAAAATCAGCACAAAAAAACAAATGAAACGATAATAAAATGGCCAACAATAGCATTATGGTAAGACATGATTGCCCATGTCTTAAACAGACATGACACGTGCAGAACGAGAAGAGAGAGAGAGAGAGAGAGAGAGAGAGAGAGAGAGAGAGAGAGAGAGAGAGAGAGAGAGAGAGAGAGAGAGAGATTCGTTAAATGCTTTCGACAACGATAAATATAAAGGAACTTTGGAAAGCGATTAAAGAAAGCAAAACGAACAAACAAAATCAACAATTAATAGTGTTAATAGTTTGCTCTCGAATACAGGGCTTCCTGGAGCTTGAAACTGAAACTAAAAAATATTCAAATGTCTACTGGGAAAGGAAGAATTGATAGCTTGATCTTGTGAGGATAGAAGGCAAAGTTGATGACAAGAATCGGAGCGGGCGATTCAGAGGGTGAAAAATGATTTTAGTGGACAATAACTCTGATTGGAGCGGACAAGACTCTCTGGTACAGTTGCAACAACATGCAGGAGAAATGAAGATGGAACCAGTTTGAAACTGAACTAATAAGCGAAACAAACAATGAAAGCATGGAATAAGCAATCAAATACAATTTCCCTTACACAATGGCATTTAATCTTAAAAAACATCTTACAAGTTATCACCATAATATTACTTAACACTAGCGATCCGAAACACTAAATGATGTTTTTTATTTATATCAGTTGTCTTTTGCAAACGCCTGTCTTCAACAGAACCATTAAGGCGCATCAGGATAATATACAGCGGCAAAATAACATCGACCATGAGGCCGTCCTCTCACTTTCGGTCAAGTCGTACCTCGATATCACGACCATCTATTTTGGTACCGTTCATTACAGCTGATTGTCAAGTCAAGAAAATGCATTACTGTTTGATGAGAAATGGTAGTATACGGAATAATGTAAAGGGCATTCAAATTGCTAGGTATTGATACAGACAAGACCAATTGCAGAAGTTTAGGTTGTTAAAATTGGTGAAATATGAAAAGGCCAAATTTCAAGAGTCGACCTACAGTTTCTGACCAGTTCTGGTGTGTTACCTAATTTAAAATTGTCTCCACACATACAAATCTTCTCAGCTTATTATCCTACTACAAAAATAAGCCTCAATTACATAAATATATACTTATAAAAATAATGAGGGCTTCAGGTATTGTTGTTCTCCCAGAGAGTCGTGTTTTCAATTGGATGTCAGCTCATCAAATGTGTTTTTAGCTGTTTTAAATTGGCACAAGGTAGGAACCTCCTTAATACTTATTGGGCTTTCATTCCAAACCTTAAGAGCTGAAATGGAAAATGCACTGTTTTTTTGCGTAAACTCAACTGGAGAACATCATAAGAATTATAGTTGAATTGGTAAGGAGAAAGTGCAAGTGTCGAATTACGTAAGTTCCCCTTTTACGCAAGCTAATCAAGTCTGCATTTCTTTGTGTAAATCGTGTAAGTACTGGAATACCCGACAGTTTGTGTCCTAAAGCCCTCGTATCAACATTGAGGACATCAATGGAATTAAAAAAAAGGAGAAAAGATACAGATTGCCATACGAGCTTCTTCAGCAGTTTCAAAAAGAACTGTACCACATCCTTTTGATCGACCACGATCATCAGTCATTAAATCAGCACGAACAACATGTCCTAAAAGAATATCAAGCAAAATATTGCAATGACTTGATTAAGCGTTGAGACGGGGGTGGAGATCAGTGATGATTTTTTGAAGCAGTGATTCTGTTTTTCATAGCCACCACAGCTAACACGTTGATTAACAAGATCAATTCTTCTCCACAGGCCGTGCTTGCTCCTATACAGCTTAAATTCTCCACAAAACGTCATAAGAACATCGTTTTGATGTTTTTCGATTTAAGTTATATAATTTTGCGTAAAGTGCAATGTCACTTGCCCGAAATTCTATAGTTTTCCTTGGTGCTTATGAGCATAAGGCAGGGCACACCTTTAACAACTCGTATTAAAACAGACGATGTGATCAAGCCCATAAAATTTGAGGAGGGCTTGTACCCCAACCCCACCCAATAATTTGATAGTATAAGTTAGTAACTATGACTTCACTAAGAACAAAGTAAACATGACATTGTCACATCTAGTTACATTAAATATTAAAGGATGTGCCTTGAAGTTTGCAAATGGCCACACAAATTGGTGACGTCATCCTAACAGACCCCTTCCCATAAGAAGGTTCAATTGCTTGCCTATCATTTGGGTCAAGTTGTCAAAACTTTAACCAATAGAGGACAAAAGCAACAAGGCTTTAAGTGACAACATTGAAACTGCATCTAGCATTACTGTGTCTTTTGATTGGATGGCAAATATTAACAATTCTGCAGCCAATGATTAGGCATTAATTCTCTTCCGTTGATTTTCTTACCAAACCTTAATCTTACGTAAAAAGATGTCTAGGCAACGAACTCTTACCGCAGTTTCTGAAGCGATCCTTAAGATCCTGCCAAGTAACTTTCCATGGTAACTACAAAAATCAACAAACATTTTCTTAAGATTTAGGCTTTGAACATTTGACAACATTCGTGTTGTTAGCTACAGGGATTGCAGGATGGTTCCACCAAATTTATCAAAGAAGCAGCCCAAATTGACCAAAAGCTTATAGGATTAATGATCTTTAGAATTAACTTTCGGTCTAACAAAAAGAGAACAACAAATACGCCATCAATTCTGGAAATTTAGATAGAAGGTGAGTCCGAATACAGATTGTCCGCACAACGTAACCATAAAAACTGTAAATGTCATCTAGGTCTGTGAGAAATATAAAAAAACTGCACGGCACAGGCACAAAGAACTTTTTAAAAGACAACTTTGAAGTGTAGGCATAAAAAATTTGTTTCGAGCCGTTCGTATGGTTGAAGTCAAAAGAAAACAGTAGCTAACTTTTGTTTGAATAATTTCAGTCAGTAAATACCAAAAAACAGGAAAAATTAGACCAGAATCCTACCGTTTATGCTAGTTCCAGACGAAAATGTGTATACAGACTTGTGAACATTTGGAGATGTTAACATATACAACTGCCTTGGTCAATTGAAAAACGACATGAAAGATCTCTATTAAAGCGTACCACTTCTTAAGAGCATAAATCTTGATTGCGGAAATTCGTCCCTAAAAAGTTTTAAGGTGGAAAATGTAGATTCCCATGCATAATCTCTGAGTACGAATTTCGCCGATACGATCAAGTACACCGATTTTTAATTGGCCGCCGTACTGACGAAAACTCCAGGCAACAAATTGAGCAATCTTGACCAGAAAAGTGCTAATTTTTACTCTACTATTTTGTTCGACGGGCAAACTCTTTGCATAGAGTGACAGAAATTTCCAGGGAACTCTAATAAAGAGAGACAACAAATGTAGCAGAAAATCTCGGCTAAATTCAAAGCACCAGAGTTTTCAACAATTACAACATGGCACGTTCAGGACCAGATCTCCCAGACATATTAAAAATTTTAACAATCCAATCTGAAGGGCCTGAAAATTAAGATTACTATTTTCAGAGATCGAAGACTGCACTCAATGCCAAAAATACCTGCACGCGTATCTTTCAAATTTCCAAACAATAAGCAAAATGAACTTGCAAAAAGACGCCAAAATTCATAAGAAAACAAACAGTAAACAACATCCAACAAACAAACAGTTACCATGACATCTTCGAATACTTACATTTCGAACGAATATTTGTCGACCACTGTCGTCACGACCGCTTCCAGAACCAATCTTTGCATCACTAGCTCCGCCACTTCCGTATCCAAAATTGCTGCTTCCTGACATACCACCACCATCATACGCCGGACCTTGCCCTAATGCTCCCCCACCGACGTTACCACCAATATTACCTAACAAACTGCTCAAGCCACCTAGGCTCTGCAAAGCCGCAAGCCCCGAGCTACCGAGAGCCTCCAGGCCCTGATTCCCTACACCAGTAGCTGCACCTCCTGAAAAGCCTGTTAAAAGTAACAATAGTATAGAAGTGAACAAGAACAATCCCAAATACCCCTAAACACAAGACAGCAGTGTTCCGTACCTACTGACATAGGAAATACACAGCAGGACAGAGGTTCGTATAAAACTAGCCAAACTATTTAGGCGAAAAGCATCAGATCACATTTCACCGTTGTGGTAGCTAAAATAATGCTTTGAAGTTTCCTTCAAATCCTTTGAAAAAACCCCATGAAATACACCAGTCCCTAGTTAGAAAAAAATGGCACACAATTTCCAAAAAATCTCAGCTAGAATAATGCACGAAACCAAAATGTTTCGTGGTTTCTATACAAACCCTCACAGGAAATATTCTTCAAAATTCCAATCACCTCCTGGGAAAAAGGATCTTCACACTTTGTACCAAAATTTTTCTGACAAACTAACGTTCTCATCAAATCTTTGCAGGGAAAGGACCTAAAGTTTGCATCAAAGTGTAGTTCCGAAACTTTTAATTTTGTTGGAAGTGAGAGAGTGGTGCTGAATAGAATTGACACGCATAAAGCAACTGAGCTTCGTAAATTCCAAACACCAGGATTATAAATAGTTCTAAATACACCATGAATGCAACACCTCATGACAATTCTAATGTGACAAGTATTGCAGCTTCAAAACATATACCCTCTGAAAAAACTCGTTGGAAAAACTTAGGAAAAACGTTTTTTTTGTTGAGAGATTTACATCCCTCCAGCATTCATATGAGAGTGAAACTATATGAGGGACTGATTCTTAAAGTCCTTGCAGTGTTCTGTGACAAATCTTCTTGTACGTGTGTTGCAAAAACCAATTCAATACTTTATTTTTATAGCGCTTCGCATTAGGAACCTACCTTCCTGGAAAGAGGCACATGGCAAGATTATCTTAATAGTTGGAGAATAGATATTTTCACAAGTGGTTTTCAATATTTGGATGTAGCAGGAATAAAATTGTCATAAGGCCAGCCCCCTTCAAACAAGACAATATAAATTATTTTTCAATGCAAAACTGCATTGCCACCGGGAGTAAAAGGGGGTTCGAAGCATCTGACAGCCGAAAAACACTCCATTGGACGCCATATTACTGGGCCAACGACACATAATGTGCCCCCTGTATCAAGATCTATTATTAGGAAAATTCGTCAGGAAATCCGGGGGTCTAATACAACAGCTTATCCTTTATTATACCTCATTCACGCCACCTTGTGCATTGATAAAGTTGATCCTGTTACACATTTCTTTAATATCAGTTCTTCAAATATTATTTAATTTTTATTCTTTTATGTGTCAATTGCCGCGGGGTTCCCATGGCATATACTTTCCCATGGAATTATTTTCATTTTAGTATATTGTAGAGTAATTAGCAGGCAGTATAATGAAGCAACTTGTCTTGTAAATGCCCAACAAACCCTACTATCAGGAGAAAGAGAAGAAGTATTTAGAGCGAGAGATTTAGAGAGTAAATTGTGATGGAAGACCGCGTTTATATTTTCATAAAGCCACATACCTGATCCCGATGAGCCACTGGATCCAATGTTACCAAGAGCACCAGATGCTAATGCTGACAAAGCAGCTAATGATTGTAACTGCAACAATGCAAGAGCATTTGGCTGTTGCTGCTGCGGCTGCTGTCCTAAAGCTCCTTGGGCACCGGCACCAGTTGGCCCAATGAGTTTCGATAATGGCGAATCGCGATCCTTTACGACAAAAACGTAATTTATTTAAGCAGATTACTTTGTTTAAAATCAATGAAACCTCAAAAAAATCCGATGGGGCAGAGACCCCCTAACCAATTTATGACAAAAATTAACAACAATGCGTACTGTGGTTCTCTTAATTAAACCTCAATGATGGAAGAAAACGGGAAAAGATGGGGGAAGCATTAGCACCAATGGCAGGCATTTTGGTAATTTTTTTGGGGGAGGGGACAAGCATTTTATCTTAACAAAATGACATCATATTTATCAATTGTCTTACAACAAAGATTGTTGTCTACTAGAATATTTTGGGGGGGGGACCCACCGATTAGAACAGAAACATTAACACTATATAAGGCACGATTTTATCCAAACATACGGGCACTCTTCACGGTTATGGTCTAATAAGGTTTAAGCAAGATCTGTAGTAAATGACTGCAACAAAATCTGTTTTGGTGGTACATATACTAGCTAAATTTGCAGGGAAAGAAATATTTGAAATCTGTACATACCAGTCTTGCAACAATGGCGCGTTCACCAAATGTCGATCCATTAAACATAGCTTTGAAATTGTCAAGGATATACTCTCAGCAAGTACATGTTACTCTAAATTCAACTTGCCAGTAGCTTTCATGTAGAGACTCAAGTAACAAGGATAAAAATAGTTTCGGGTGTGGCGGTAGGGGGTGTTATTTTCAGGTGTATATTTAAGTATTTAAGAAAGGTTTTTCCTGGTGCGAGAATCTTTCAAATAAAGGTAGGGCAGTATTGCAATCAGTTGTTTTTCCATTTATTTCAATTTAGTATTTAACGTACTGATGCTAATTTCTTTAGAGAGGGTATTCAGTATACTGGTAAATGTAGATGTTAATTGTTTACAGCAACCCTCCTCACACATATAAGCCTTGGAACCGTTACAAAGTTATTCTGGACAGGGAATAAATTGGCAAAAATGAGCTTACAATAACGGATTCCTTGAAATATCGTTATGCCTTCTGGGCTTCGTCCATTGTATACAAATAAGTAAATCACTGAAAAGATACAGACAGCTTGCACCGCCTCAGCAGGGGTTTCAAAAACAACAACACCAAATCCTTTTGATTTCTTTTCACTGTCTTCAGCGATGTCGACTCTTACAACATTTCCTGAAATTAAATAAAAAGAGATTGAGCTTAAAAATGTATGCAAAATTTTGCTAATAAAGTAAAAATTGATTGTAGTATAAATACTTTTTCAAATAAAATGAAATGCACATGTACAGCATAATATGCTAACTGAACACTAGTATAAGAATACCCCCATCTAAAACGGCAAGGATAGCATTTAAAGGTCAATGCAACCTTGTTTCCATGATGGTCCTTAGACTAAGAGTTTAAAATGATTATGATCTTAATGAATTTTTATTTGCCGAAATTTTGAAGACAAAATGAAGCGTTATTCAAATCTGGATGTTCTTTAATCATTTGACAAACAAAAACTACCATATGTTGATATATATGTGCGACTAACGGCATTTACTTAGGAACATTGAAGCAATGACAAAGCTCAAGAACAAAAAAGTGGTGAACACAACAGCCTTTCCAAGAGTTCTTGTTTTCGAGAATAGATAAGAGTCTAATGGTTTTCAACTTACCAGCTCGGCGAAAGGCATCTTTGATCTTTTGCCATGTTACCTTGTAGTCAAGCTTAAAACAAATAAATCAATAAATCAACATTTAGCGAATTACTTCTTATAAATAGAATATGCAGACAGAACAGTCTCCCCCTTTGTG